>JAEANM010019498.1:0-12348 GCA_017656035.1 Myanophis thanlyinensis | reverse complement strand
AAAAATTAAAATTTAAAACATTAAAAAAAAAATTAAAAAATTAAACCAATTAAAAAAAACCCCAACTAATTAGTACTAGGCCAGACCGGCCTGTTGGAACAAAGAGGTTTTTAATGCATGCCGGAAGATCCATAGGTCTGTGATGGTCCGGATCTCCGGGGGCAATTCGTTCCAAAGGGATTCATTCCAAAGTTATCTTGACAATGAAACAGAAGCATTGTCTTGTTGCATTTTTCCAGGATTTTTTTTTATCTTCCCAGTCTATACAGTGGAACCTCAGGTCATCAAAGCTTCTGACCATGACCAAACTGGGTACCGATCAAAGAATCCACAAAATGTTCAAATCTGATCATGAATATATCCTCAGGTGGTGATCAAACACAGCCAAGGTGATGTTCCCTGCCCTGGCAATTTGCCCTGCCACACCATTGTTTTTCCTACACGCATGCACAGTCAGTCTCACTTCCAGTCACAACCAAATCAGGTTGAAACCAACCTGATGGTTGATGATGAGGAGGTAATGGGAAGGTTTGGTGTTAAAGAAAGGAACCTAGAAGGACAGGTGGTGGTGGACTTTGCTAAGAGAATGAAAATGGCTGTTGTTAATACCTATTTCCAGAAGAGGGAGGAACATAGAGTTACATATAAGAGTAGAGATAGGAGTACACAGGTAAACTACATTCTATGTAGATGAGGCAATCTGAGAGAAATTAGCAACTGCAAAGTGGCGGTAGGAGAGAGTGTAGCCAGACATCACAGGATGGTGATATGTAGGATGACCCTGACAGTCAGAATGAAGAGGAGAGGAAAGATAGAGAAGACGACTAAGTGGTGGAAGTTTCAAAAGGAAGAATGTTGTAAGGAAGAATGTTGTAAGAAGTTGAGACAGGTTTTGGGTGGTCAGGAAGAACTCCCAGATGACTGGGAAACTACAGCAGAAGTGATCAAGAAGACAGGTAGAAAGGTGCTAGGTGTGTCATCTGAAAGGAGGAAAAAGGATAAGGAAATGTGGTGGTGGAACAAGGAAGTACAGGACAGCATCCAGAGGAAGAGGATAGCTAAAAAGAAGTGGGGCATAGCAAGTACTGAAGACAGTAGACAGGATTACAAAAAATCACAGCATAGAGTGAAGAGGGAGGTGGTAATGGCCAAACAAAAAGCATTTGAGGAGTTGTATGCCAGGTAAGACATGAGGGAAGGTAAGAAGGATTTGTACAGATTAGCAAGACAGAGAGATAGAAATGGGAAGGATATGCAACAGAGAAGGGTGATTAAAGACAGAGATGGAAAGTGCTAACAAGTAAGGATAGTCTGCAGAGAAGATGGAAAGACTACTTTGAGGAACTGATGAATGAGGAAAATGAGAAGGAAAGAAGAGGTGAAGAGGTGAATATTATAAAGCAGGAAGTAGCAAAGATTAGAAAGGATGAAGTGAGGAAGGTTCTGAGGAGAACGAAGTGTGGAAACGCTGTTGGACTGGATGACATATCTGTGGAAATGTGGAAGTGTCTAGGAGAGACAGCTGTGGAGTTTCTATCTAGCCCATTCACCAGGATTTTAGAGAGTGAGAAGATGCCTGAGGAATGGATGAGAAGTGACAATCTTTAAGACAAGGGTGATGTGCAGAGCGGTAGCAACTACAGAGGTATAAAGTTGATGAGCCACACAATGAAGATATGGGAAAGAATAGTGGAAGCTAGACTAAGAAAGGAAGTGGATATCTGTGAGCAGCAGTATGGCTTCATGCCCAAAAGGAGCACTAAGGATGCAATTTTTGCCCTGATAATGTTAATGGAGAAGTATAGAGATGGTCAGAAGGAGCTACATTGTATCTTTGTGGATTTAGAGAAAGCATACAACAGAGTGCCAAGAAAGGAGCTATGGTATTGTATGAGGATGTCAGGAGTGGCAGAGAAATATGTTAGAGTATACTTCAGGACATGTATGAGAGGAGTACAGCAGTAGTGCTATAGGTCAGACAGAGGAGTTCAAAGTGGAAGTGGAGCTACATAAGGATCGGCTCTGAATCCCTTCTTGTTTGCTATGGTGATGGACAGGTTGACAAATGAGGTCAGACAGGAATCCCCATGGACAATGATGTTTGTGGATGACATTGTGATCTGTAGTGAGAGCAGAGAGCAGGTGGAGGAACACCTGGAAAGGTGGAGGTATGCTCTGGAAAGAATAGAGATGAAGGTCAATCATAGTTAGACAGAATATGTGTGTGAATGAGAGAGAGGGAAGTGGAACAGTGAGGTTACAGGGGATTGAGGTCAAGAAGGTACAGGAGTTTAAGTATTTAGGGTTAACAGTCCAGTGCAACAAAGTGTGGAAAAGGGAGTGTGGAAAAGAGATGAAGAAGCAAGTGCAGGAGGTTGGAAAGAGTGGAGAAAGGTGTCAGGAGTATTGTGTGACAGAAGAGTGTCAAGAATCAAGCAAGAATCAAATAAAAGGTATACAAGACAGTAGTGAGATCAGCTATGCTATATGGGTTAGAGTCTGTAGCAGTGAGGAAAAGACAAGAGGCAGAGATGGAGGTAGCAGAGTTGAGGATGTTGAGGTTCTCTTTAGGAGTGACCAGGATGGACAGGATTAGGAATGAGTACATCAGAGGGACAGCTCAGGTCGGCTGTTTTGGGGACAAGGTCAGAGAGGCCAGATTGAGATGGTTTGGACATGTGCAGAGGAGGGAGAGTAGTTATATTGGTAGAAGGATGTTGGAAATGGAGCTGCCAGGCAAGAGGTCAAGAGGAAGACCAAAGAGGAGATATATGGATGTGCTAAAAGATGACATGAAGGTGATTGGGGTGAGAGTGGAGGATGCCAAGGATAGAGTTGGTAGAGGCAGTTGATTCACTGTGGTGACCCCTAATGAGAACAGCCATAATAATAATAATAAGATATTAAAGGTAATTGAAACATCCAACACAACTAGCAGGAGGAACAACAAAATTAATGCTTTTTTCAGTAGAATGGCCAGGTCTGAATCTTGATTGCAAAGAGTTCAGAAAAACTTTTTTTATTCCTCTGTAGTAGTTGTTCCACTACCTTCTGCATAATACCTTCTCTAAAAAGGGAAAGCTGAAGACTGCATCATAATTGTCCAAAAAAGATTGGTCTAAGGTCTTCATTTTGAGATTGAGGCTCAGTAATTATGTATGTCACCCATGTTCCCACAATGAGCTGCTTACAACAGTCTTGTCCCTCGTAGACTCTTGCAAATCAAAAATGGCAGAAAACTACTGCAGAGGCAGGAAAGCTCCTCTCACAAAGGCCACTGTCACTTCTGAAGAAGAAGTTGTTTATAGGAAACATTACAGGCTATCACCTGTATCTTATCCCACTCTATGTAACTAGCTTACCATTCTAAGATTTTTGTAAGTAATTTTATCGACAAAATGATCAACAAACCACCTCAGTATTTTAGGAGTTTATCCTGCCCATTCTTCCCCAACCTTTTCTACTTTTCAGCAATCCAGCTCACTTTGATAAAAGTGAATGAATCATATTCCATAGATGCAATAGGCATAGAAAATAATTTTTAAAAAAGTCTATAGGATTTTAGCACCTAATAGTTTTGCTCTTTTTAAAATAATAATAAGTATATCAGAATGCATTCAGTTTGGATAAAAAAATTAAAAGGTGTATTTCCTCAACTGCATAGAGGACAATATTTGTAAAATGTACATAACTATTTTAGTTTGGGTCTGTTCTGTATAAATACAACTAATACATGAAGATGAGAATGAGAATAATGATATAATGCTGCTATAAATGGAAAAATGAAGTTATCCAAAATTAAAGTTAATGGATTTACTGTATCAATCAGGCATGTTGGCAAAATGGACCACCTGATAGAATAATCTCTCCTTGAGACTTACTTAAGGAACTAAAAGTTTTTTTAAGTGAAATGATCCAGAAAAAAACAAGCCCCATGTAGCTTTTTAGAAATGTCTATCAGGAATGACTATTTTTTGCCTGCTGTCCTTCTTTGACAGAATATGAAGTCAATAGTGCACCAGAATATCTGCAAAAAATACCATTTATCAGCAAGCAAGAACTAGTGGGACCATAAAGTAGAGAAAGTAATAGAAAATGAAGAAGCTAGAGTGCTCTGGGATTTTAGAATTCAAAGAGATAAGCATCTGCTACACAACTCCCAGACTTAACAATTGCTGATAAGAAGATAAAAAAGTCTGGATAGTGGACAGAACAGAATAGAAATAACTAGAGAAAATCACAAATATAAAGAACAACAACTACAAGTAGAAAGACTGTGATAAAAAGAAACCAAGGATATACTAATAGTAATAGGCAGCTTAGGTGCAATCCAGAAGAATTGGAATACCACTTAAACACCACTAACATTGACAAAATCACCATCAGTCAATTGCAAAAAATAACTCTACTTGGAATAGCATATACCCTCTGATGATACCTGTAATATTGTTAAATGACAACTTCTGCCAAACCCAGGTCCCTGGCAAGAACTTCATAAGTGGACAAAAATACCAAATCCAATCCATGACTTCATAATAATGTATTGATTAGCCACTATATACATCAGAGCACAAATATAAAATGCAGAACAATAATAAGACCACATATTACAAAACAGAGACAAAGTCATAACTAAAATAAAATACAAAACATATTTTGTGCCACCCCTACAATTAAGTCCGGTCAGATCTAAATATACAGTTTTCAGTTATTCAAAGGGTGGCATTATATGCATTACTGAGATTTTGACAGCAGATGAAGTATGTTGTTTTAATATACATATCCCAATGGGCTACTTGTTTAAAGCACAGTTCAAGATATTGATCTGTTTCTTTCTTTTATAGTTGACATTAAAATAATATATGTCCTATATCCTGTCTCTGGGGCTCCGCAAATACAAGTACAGTACATTCATTATTATTATTATGGTTGGTCCCATAGTCAGCTGATTGTTTTGACTAGCATTTTAGACATTTATATCCACCTGTTAGGTCCTTCACATGGACTTCAGATAGGCAGATGTTATTTGATGGATTATATATATTAATAAAATTTAATAAAATTAATAAAATTTATTTTAACAAATAAAACTGCCTTTTGCAAATGACCATTGGTGATTTTTGCCAATACCAGATGTGTTCAAATGGTTATGCCTCATTGCACAGTCTGCCAAATGTTCCTACTGGATTTGGCTTTTTTGTGTACCTATTTCCAAGGACCTGGAATAAGCACATAACAATAGCACTTAGATTTATATACCACTTCACAACACTTTACAGCCCTCTAAGCAGTGTATAGAGACAGAATACTGCCCCCAACAATCTGGGTCTTCATTTCACAGACCTCGGAAGAATGGAAGGCTGAGTTAACTTTGAGCCTGATGAGATTCAAACTGCCAAACTTCTGGCAGCCGGCATTCTGCAGTACCACATTCTAACCACTGTGCCACTGTGGCTTCTACTGTGAATGTTTGATGGTATTATACAGGATGTAGGCTGTTGCGGATGTAGGCTGTTATGAGTAAACCCACCTTTTGTAATTGACTGATGGTGAATTTGAGAAGGCAATGGTGCAAGTGGTGTTCCAATTGTTTCGGGATTGCACCCAAGGCACCTATCACTATTGGTACTATGTTTGCTTGTTTTTGGCACAGTCATTCAATTTCTATTTGCATTCATAGAAAATGCATTTGTATTTTGTTATCTTGTCCAGTTCTTTCTCTTCTCTTCTGCTGTATCAGGTATTGCCATGTCCACTATGCAGAATTTTTTGTCTTTCTTATTCATGATTGTTCAGTCTAGGATGTTATGTGGCAAGGTGCCTATCTGTTTGAATTCTAAAGTCCTGGAGCAATTTATTTTCATTTTCTGTGACTTTTGATGTTTTATGTTGCCACCAGTTCTTGGCTGCAGGCAAATAATATCTCTTGCAGATCTTCCAATGCACCATTGTTGTTATTTTATTATTCCATTGCTTGTAGCCAGTCTGTAATCTTGCAGCAACTGACTTGGTAGTCCACTGTTTCTTCAGCTTCTTTTCATAGGCAGAACTTACTGTCTATTGCTGTCTTCTCAATTCTGGCTTTGTATCCATTTGTTCTTAAGGCTTGGTCTTGTACAGCCAGAAATAGTCCCTCAGTCTCTTTTTCAACTCTCCTGTCCTTAGCCATTTTAAGGTCTTGTTATTATCTGCTTTCCCTACTATTTTTAAAAATATACTAACCATGCAGTGCTTTGTGTACCCATGTAGCTCCCTTCTGTTTTTCATATAGTCTTTCTTGCAGGTCAGTTTGGTATCTCCAGTGGTCAGTAAGCCTTCCTACTATACTAACTTCAAAGCATCTTCTTCACTGTCCTTCAGATATTCTTCCAATGCCCCTTTCCCCTTCTTCAACCATCTGATTTATTTGTAACATTCCATACCACCTATTTGCTTTGGTAGATATAGTCTGTCAATGTTGCTGTGAGGATGAAGGACATGATTTGTTGTCATTGTTTTTCTGATTTTCCTATTCATCCCTTTTAGTTCTGTGTGAGTCCAATCCGCTATTCCAGCTGTGTATCTAATGACTGGAAATGCCCAAGTGTCTATTTTTTTCATGGTATTTCCTCTACTGAATTTAAGATATTCTTTATTCTCTTGATGTATTGAATCTCCTTGAAATTTTCCTCTCTTGATAGTAACCTCTCCCAGTCTCTTACTATTGACCTGAAACTGTGTCTTCCATTATGTTATCATTTTTTACAAAAAGCTTATAATGTTTCTACCAAATCTTATTTGATTATCCAGTTATGTAGCTTTCTTGTACCCAATCCATGCTACATTCAAGTTAGTCTTTCTTCTCTTGAAGTTTTCTAAAATAATCTAGGATTTAATCTTTTGTTTCCCTGCTGTTGGGGCACTTTCTTTTCTGCTCAGCTTGTTTTCAACTAGAAGCTGTTGGACTGCATCAACTACCACACCAATTAACAATTTGAAAGTTGTTGGTAAGCAAGCCTGTCATTGCCTAGTGATGCCCCCTTTGCTGGACCTTTCATTATCAGATTTTGCCAGATTAGTTATTAGGTATTCTTCAATTTCACTTAGGTATTCTTCAATTTCACTTTCTTGCAGTATGTTGTTAAACTACTTGGCAACTAGTGGGTGTAGTAAACCAGTCAGATTTTTCAACCAAAAACCACACAATTCATCTTCACCTAGTACTGTCCAATTCTTGATCTTCCTTCCTCTTTCTCTAACATTTTTGTTGTTATTACTAGTTCTTTGATTTCAGCTTCTTTTTATTCTTTTCCACCTCCTTTAACCAAGCTTGCATCCTTGTATTTCTTTCGATTATCCTATATCTGCACCCACTATTTCTTCCTTATCAGATACTGACTTATTCACAGGAGTCTTTCAATTGATGGATTGGTAAAAATGTTTCTGATTGTATTGAAATTTGAGGTTCTGCCTATGATTTGTAATTTAAGCTTCATGTCTGCTGATCTTCTTGGCTATAACTGTTATTTGCTGCTTTATGGTTTCCAATATTTCCTTAATCTTCCTTGTTTCTAAATGGTATTTCTTTATTACATATTTTTGGTCTTTTTTGTTCTTCAGCTTCTTTTCTTTTTGTGTGTTCTAGTTTGCTTGCATCTGATATCCACTTGCTGATTTTATTTTCCAGCCTAATTTTCCATTTTGGAAGTACACTGTTTGGCTTTTTTTCTTCTTTGTTGAATTTGCTTCCCAGGTATTCATTTACAACTGCAGCTGTGCTATACATTAATTGGTTTGTTTCTTGCATTGAATTAGTGCTTATACTTAATATTACAGGATTTGCATATTTTAATTCTTGTGCTAATTGTTTCTTTGGAACAAGCTTCAATGCAGGCAACTATATTCTGATATTTCTTTTCAGTTATTCTTTGTTTTACTTTTTTTTGGTTAAAGGGTTTGGTTCTTTATGAGGCAAAAGAGAGGTTGCCTGGTTTCCAAATGAAACTTTGTTATATCTATATATCTACTGCAGTCCTATCCTGACAACTCCCCCTTGGTCGCTTCTACTTCTGGCAAGGGTTTTATTTCTTTGCCCTGGGTAGACCTTTGCAGTTCTTCCAATTCTGCTTCTGTGAATTTTGTATTATAAATTGACATTAAACTGCTAGCCTATGTCCTGCTATTTCTCATTCTGGATATTGCTCTAAATTGCTGTAAATGTTTGAAAGGTAAATACCTTTTCTTCCAGTGGTTCTGAAGCTGCTGGTCTGGTTGCTCAGCCAACAATTCTGAATCTTAATAGCCCATTTTTCACCAGATATTCAGGAACTCCAACATCTAGCACAGTCCTTGTTAACCCAGGTGATGACTGAGCTGGTATGAATTTCTGTAATTTACAAATCACCATATTTTTTATGGGAGAAACACTCTTTGTATGACTCTTCTGATGAAACCTGTCCAGTATGGTTGAACTCTGATATAGTTTTTATCTGCCTCAGAGAAGTTTCACAGCTACGTCATTCTCACTGGGTGATGATGGTGAGGAGGAGGAGGAGGATTAATTTATATAGCTGCCCATTACACCAAAGATGAATCTGGAAGGCACAGAACAAACAAATAAAACCACATATATAGAAAACAACAAATTTAAAATATATAAAATCATTTAAAAATAAATATTATATGCAATATGGAATAGATTTTATCAATGGTTAGAAACATGAGGTAGAAGTTGGAACGTGAAATAATCTGGTTAGGTGGGAATGGAAAGAGTTACTATTTTTAATATTGATATAGGACTATATGTATTAGAATTATAGATAAGTTGACATATTAGAAGAAATTATTGTGCAACACTAGCAGTGTTTATAATAGTATATATGTTATTCTCTTTTTACTTTTGTTTTATGGTAAGTGGAATATCAGGACAATCACACTGTATTCAATATATTGATATGCAAACAATGAAAATATATCTTTAAAAAAGGTAAATATTATGAAAAAGCTGGAGATATAAAACAGAGAGTGGCCTAGTATCAGAGTAACCAACTCAGCAATGGAGCTATATAATGGAATGTATAAATGACTTTGGGGGAGGAAGAGAAGAGACGCTGTCTAGGAAACTGTAGAAGTAAGAGAGTCAAGAACCTGACTGTCAGAGAAAGAAATCTAGGTACACATATTAAATTAAAAGTTGTTGTGGAAAGTTGGTGCCTTCTGACTTGCAAGATTGAGGTAAGCCTCAAAGACAGGAAACATGGCAAGATAACCTAATTCTTACCTTTATTATAAGGCTACATTAACAGAACCCTGTTAACAGATTGTATACATTCTCAGTTTGTCTGTAAAGTAACTAAAGTATTTTTCTCTTCTGTCAGATTCTGTGACTGTGTTTGTTTGAGCAATGTTATGTGTTTTAAACTTCCATTCCATATAAGAACATAGCTAATATTGGCTTAATTAGTAAATTAAATGTATTAATTTTAAGAATGAATTTTTATATGATATAGCTCTGCTTCTTTACTCCGAAATAAATAATTTTGTTAACTTTGAGATTAAGTCTATACATTCAGTTGCCTTTGAAATATTGGGTGATAGAAGCATAAACTCAGAGGTAGTAGACAGTATTGTAAATATATCTTTAATAGTGATGGAGAAGAGATACTTGTATGCAAAATAATGTTAGTATCAATAAATCAAAGATGTCTTTAGAGACTGTCACTGGCTATGTCGCCTGTGGTTCAATCTAAGCACTGTACACAAAATTGTCTGCTACAAAGTCTTACCTGTCAATGACTACTTCAGTTTCAACCACAATAATACACAGGCAATCAATCAATACAAACTTAAGGTAAACTGCTCCAAATTTTATTGCAGAAAATACAACTTCAGTAACAGAATGAATGATCAACACCAGGAATGCTCTACCCGACTCCATTGTTACAGCTTCAGATCTCATAACGTCAACCTCAAACTATCTACCATAGACATCACCCCATTCCTAAGAAGTCTGTAAAGGGGGTGTACATAAGCGTACATACCATCCCTGTTTTACTGACCCCATTTATCTGTAATTACTCCTTATGCTTATGCTATTACCTGCTATCTTGTTCATTTGACAAATAAAATAAAAAATACAAAAATAAAATAAGTAACATTATATAACATCAACAGTTCTGACTGTTGATTGACTAACAATGTAACTTCCCAGCTTCTAACTATTCCTAGACAGCTAACCACTAAAAGGGGATACCCATAGTTCAAGTTACTTCCAAATTTATTTATTTATACGGCAGAAAGTATATGATATTTTTGTCTCTTTCAAATGTATCACTTTGGATTTCTTATGAATCATCCCTATGAACTCAGTATAAATATTGTTTTAAAGATTTAATTGAGGTTTGGGAAATGAAAGCTGTAGATCACTAGATTTCACATAAAAGAAAAAACAGAAATATTCACTCTCATTAGCTATATACACTGTGTATTTGTTTGTATGGGTGCGTGAGAGAAATATAATTTACACACACATGCACACACGCACATACAAGTTTTGTTCTTTAAACCTTTTAACACTTTGTTCTGATCTGTTTGAGGATTAATTTGACATTTTGTCATTATTTTTTCATGAGCTGGCTTATATGAATTCTTGTGAATTCGTAATGCACAATTTGATCTTCCCCTTCCCCTTCTTTTCAACCATTCAGTGTTCTTTTATTTGCTGTTTGTACTGTGACTCAGTACTCATTCATTTATTCTATAGGGCCAAAACATCCCAATGTAATTTTATTCCTCACTTTATATTCAACCATGTACAACAATTACTAATCCTACTTTTTGTTTTACCATACATAGTTTTTCAACAATCCATTCCAACTGCATTAAACTTATTCCTTTATTTCTCTTATTTTTGATTCCTTCCATAAAACAAATGGAGAGCAACATGGTTTTGTTTTGTTTTGTTTCAATACCCTGTACTTGCAACAGACTGTGTACTATCTATTAGCTGTTTATAAATACCTACGTGTCTTAAAACTTTTCCATCGATTTTCCAATCTTATTCAACATTCTCCCCAGATAAATATCCTTCTATTTATTCTAGTTTTCCCCTATGGATATATAACATACTGTCTTGTATTAAATAACTTCATGCATTCAAGAATACCCTTTCCTTCTTGATAACTGAAACTATCACTTATATTTAAGTGAATAAGCCACAAAAGCACATTGAGCAATATTATATGAAAGGTATTTATTGCCTTTAGCCCAATGAAGACAGGACAGCTAAATTACTTTCCTCATTGTAATATTGTTTTCCCAATTTTCTTTCTATTATTAATGGTTTTTCCCATGTTGTTGTTAGTTGGGAAATCATGTCTCACCCATCGGGACACCATGGACAACTTTACTCCAGGCTTTCCTGTCCTCTACCATCCCTTGGAGTCCATTTAACCTCACACCAACTGCTTCAGTGACTCCATCCAGCCACCCCATTCTCTGCTGTCCCATTCTTCTTTTGCCCTCAATCATTCCCATCATTAGGCTCTTCTCCAGTGAGTCCTTATTTCTCATTAGGTGGCCAAAGTATTTGAGTTTCATTTTCAGGATCTGGCCTTCTAAAGAGCAGTCAGGGTTGATCTCCTCTAGGACCAACTTGTTTGTTCACCTTGCAGTCCAAGGGACTCACAGAAGTCTTCTTCAGCACCATAGTTTAAAGGCCATAATGCTTTGGTGCTCAGACTTCCTTATAGTCCAACTCTCACAGCCATACATTGCAACTTGGAAAACCATAGCCTTAACAATATGCACTTTTGTTGGCAGTGTGATGTCTTCTGCTTTTTAGTATCATGGCTTTCCTCCCCAGGAGCAAGAACCTTTTAATTTCTTGACTGTAGTCCCCATCTACGGTGATCTTGGAACCCAGGAAAATAAAATCTGCCACTACCTCCATTTCTTCCCCATCTTCTTTTCCAATAGAGATTTTGGTTTTCTTAATGTTGAACTGCAAGCCAGGTTTTGCACTTTCTTCCTTCATATGCATCAATAGGCTCTTTAGTTCCTCTTCACTTTCTGGTGTTAGAGTGGTATTATCTGCATATCTGAGGTTTTTGATATTTCTTCCAGCTATGTGATTCATCTAGCCCTGCCTTTCACATGATGTGCTCTGCATATAAGTTAAATAGGCAGGATGACAGTATACAACCTTCCCGAACCCCTTTCTCAATTTTGAACAAATCAATGGTTCCGTGTCCAGTTCTCACTGTTGCTTCTTGACCCGCATATAGGTTTCTCCTTCACAAATATATTTTATTCAGTTTTCTTATTACAAATAGATAATAATAATAAAAATCATCACTATACCATGTAATT
>JAEANM010019497.1:0-12349 GCA_017656035.1 Myanophis thanlyinensis | reverse complement strand
CTGGCCCGGCCCCTCTGTCAAATTTTAGAAACCATTGTGGCCCGCGAGTCAAAAAGTTTGCCCACCCCTGTACTAGACATACTTTGAATATGCTGATGCAGTAACTGGAAGTGCTACAAAAGGTATACACTGAAGAAATGTGTGCCTAGAGTAGCCAGGTGAAATTAAGTTCATTAATATTTTAAAATATTTTTAAGAGGGCAAAGAGATATAGAAAGTGAGATGGATATGGTTCCATTGTGTGGGCTATACAAAAGGCTGAATTTTGGCATCTGACAATGAAAGTAATTTGTCTGGTTTATTCTTGAGCAAGAATAAACCAGCTTGTCCTCTGCAAAATCCTTGCTGAGTGATAAGCAAGGGCAGCAAAAGTAGGTGGGAAATTTATTGTTGGTGCTACCTGTCCCAAACATGTGCCTATATGCAATACTTGGTGAGTAACTTCCAGACATTGTATCTTGTTGAAATGAAATGGTTGTACAGGAAATAATGGGATTAGAAACAGCTGGCCAACAGATGGAGATACTGTGATGTAAAATGTTCTGTACATTCATATTTGCAAATCCAAAAATGAGGCCAAGAATCTTTACCAAACTATTTCCTTTGTTGTGATTTCAGTGGTCACAGTTGGTTGTACGCTTGTATTACTGATTTCCATTTAAACTTTCCTTCCTTAGTAACAAAAGCAGAATGTATTCTGACAGCTGAGGAATATTTCTTTTGTGACTGCCCATGGAAATTGCCCATCCTCCAAGAGCTTAACATTAAAGGTTTAGAGGAAGGGAACTTTCTAGAATCTATTCATTTTGCTATTTCCTCATGTGGCAAACTGTAGTATGCCTGCAAGAGTTTTTAAAGGGTACCGTCCAGCTGTTTGATGTAAAGAAAATATGAATTATATTATAAAAAAATCAGGCCTATAGGCTAAACACAATAGGTTTTTATTAATTAAAAAAATTTTTTTGAGAGAAAATGTTACTATACTTAATATTCAAAGGTCATATAGTATGTCAAATAAGGAAGGAGGTGTTTAGAAAAAATGGCAACCAATCTGAACATTTAAAATAATTTACATAATACATTGTCATAATAGTATTTATTATTCTTTAGTGGATTTCCACTTTATACCTTTGACAACAACACGATGTCTAGAGTTTAAGTTGATTGCTCTTTTTCCATCACTTCTCTATCAAGCTAATCTTGAACTGAGTTGTTGCTCAAGACAGAGAGCAGCTCTATTAAAAGATAAGAGAGCAACTTGAGATTCATGCATGTGCCAAAAATGATTGATAAATTATATAAACTAAAGATAATTTAAAATTTTATGCCATTCATCTCTCCCACAAGGTGACTCTGGGCAGTTACAAGTTATAAAACAAGTAAAAACCATTATCAAAACATTAAAACATTAAAAAGTACACAGATTTAAATATTGTTTTAAAAAAACTACTAAAACAGAAACTAAGTGAGCTAAGAGGTGGACGGGATGAGGATGAGGTCTTCTTACCCTGTCAGCTACCTCCAGCATTGAACAACTCCCTTGGAGTCCCATCAGTGGTGAAATTTTTTACTACCGGTTCTGTGGGCGTGGCTTGGTGGGTGTGGCTGGGGGGGTTATGTGACTGGGTGGGCAGTTTCTGTAAGCAGGGCAATAAAGATTAGGCTAGAAACAACACCAGAATGGTTTTTTTCTGCCTTCCTTACAGGATTAACCCTGTAAAGTGGAAAAAAACAAAAGGAGATTTCTAACAACCGGTTCACTGAACTGCTTAGAAAATTTACTATTGGTTCTACCGAACCTGCTAGAACCTGCTGAATTTCACCTCTGGGTCCCAGGCCAGCCAGCAAAGGTTTTGATACCCTTCCAGAAGGCCAAAAGGGAGGGGGCAGTTCTCACCTTCAGTGGCAGAGTGTTTCACAGGGATGGAGCCACAGCAGAAAAGGCTCTTCTCTTTGACACATAACACAACGACTAGACTTAATACAACAGACTCAAAGTGCCAGTGCAACATGCAATATGTACATACTGGTGGAATAATGTGTGTGTGTGTGGGTGGGTATCTGTATGTGTATCTTTATGTGGAAATGTGCCTGGCCCAGGCATTTCCTGGGATTAGGGATTTGTTTATAAGTCTGGAGATGTATTCTGTATTTGAATGTATTCTGTGTTCTGTGCTTTGTGTGATTGTACCGATGGAGGCTCATTCAATTTCGTTGCACACATGTTGTGCATTGATAACAAAGGATTGAATTGAATTGAACACTGCCTGCTTCAATTCCTTAGTGGATTGATTTGTTGCAGGCTTCTTCTCAGTGATGGAATTCATTTTTTTTTACTACCGGTTCTGTAGCGTGGCTTGGCAGGCTTGGCTGGGTGGTCATGTAACTGGGTGGTCAGTTTCTGTAAGCAGGGCAATAAAGATTAGGCTAGAAACAACTCCAGAATGTTTTTTTTCCTGCCTTCCTGACAGGATTAACACTGTAAAATGGAAAACACAAAAGGAGATTTCTTCTAACAACCGGTTCTCCGAACTGCTTAGAACATTTACTACTTGTTCTAGCAAATAGATTAGAACCTGCTGGATTTCATTTCTGCTTCTTCTGTTGGCATGAGTAGTATGGGGTAGTCTCATTGAGGAGAACCTCTCCTCAGATACCCTGGACCCATGCCCAAGTATTTTTATGCCCATTTTTATCTATTGCAATGGTCACTATTTTGAATTGAGCCCCATAACATCGCAACAAGAAGGGGCCACAAAGAGAAAAATTGGGGGTAATACGGTAGTTGTATGAAATCATTATTTTTCATACTGCTCCATTTACTCAGTGAACTCCGTACATGGATCACATTAGTCTGCTGATGCCCTTTGAATGTGTATGTTTATCCATAATGATTTTTTCTAGGAATTGGCTTTAAAAAAAATAAAAGAAATCTCAAATAATTAATGTTAAGAGCCCATTTTTAGAGTTCTAAGTAAAGAGGAAATGCAGAGGTTTGACATGAAAACCATAATTATGAATGTTTCAGATACTCAAGGCAATTTGACAAATTCAATATGAAATTGGATGCAATTTGCCAATGCAGAGCTAGCGGTTGCATCTAGTTTGCAGCTTTGTATCTGCTTTTACAAGTAATCATTGACTTATGACCACAACTGAGCCCAAAATTTCTGTTGCTAAGTGAGACATTCGTTAAGCAGATTTTGCTCCATTTTTCAACTTTCCTTGACACAGTTGTTAAGTGAATCACTGCAGTTGTTAAGTTAGTAACACGGTTGTTAGGTGAATCTGGCTTCCCCATTCTCAAAAGGTCACAAAAGGTGAGACACTGCAACCATCACAAATATGAATCAGCATCTGAATTTTGGTCATGACTATAGGAATGCTTTAACAGTCATAAGTGTGAATAATGGTCATAAGTCGCTTTTTTCATGTAACTTTGGTCACTAAATGAATTGTTGTAAGTGGAGAATTACCTGTACATAGCTTTAAAAATTATGAGAAATTGTGTCATTTTTTTTAAAAGGAATTGTATAAACATAGGACAAGCGTACTTGGGAAGAATGTGGGTATTTTTTTTCTTCTCTGCTGACCTTCAGTAATAAATCATCATTTAACCACTTCTCTTTAGAAACAGAAAATGAGCAGAGGTTAGCTACTGTTGGGTAACTCTTAAGAGGGAAAGACTTCATTACGGGCCAGTGAACACAAAATGGCTTCTAATCCGGTGGCGTATCTTCTGCCCAGCATTGCTTAGCTATGGAGCTAGGAAATTATAGGTTCCTTTGTCTGCCATAACAGTTGTTGTCCTGATGGTGTAGGTGGAATTTCAACTGAATAGTTATTATTGTGTGAGGAGAAACGTGAATTGCATTCGCTCCTCACTGTACCATGGCAACCAAAAATTTTGTCCTCCCTCAACTCTTAACCAACAGCTGAGCTGCCTCAAGTCAGCCTAGAAGTGACTCATACACCTTGGCAGAAAGCAAACATGCTTCTTGTTTTGGAAAGACAGGAAATCTGAACTTGGTTGGGGTTTCTAGGCAGGATAAAGTGATGATTTATTAGTCTATTTAAGAATGAATGACGAGGAAGCCGGCAAGGCCCAATCAGAAGTAACTACCATATGGCATTTTACTTTCCTTTGATGATCATGTTTGAAATGTAAGAAATCATAAAGCATAGTTCTTATTTGTAGATCTGTGCAATGATCTACTTGTACAGGTAGTCTTGGACTTACAACGGTCCATTTAGTGACTGTTCAAAGTTACAACCGCACTGAAAAAAGTGGCTTATGACCATTTTTCACAGTTACGACCTTTACAGCACCCCCACGATCTTGTGATCCAAATTTCAGATTCTTGGCAACTGGTTCATATTTATGACCGTTGCTGTGTCCCAAGGTCATGTGATCATCTTTTGTGATCTTCTGACAAGTAAATTCAATGGGGAAGCCAGATTCACTTAACAATCGTATTACTAACTTATCAACTGTGGTGATTCACTTAGCAACCGAGGCAAGAAAGGTCGTAAAACGAGGCAAAACTCATTTAACAAATGTCTCACGTAATCACAGAAATTTTGAGCTCAATTGTGGTCATATGTCGAGGACTACCTCTACTGCAGTGACAACACTTTGAAGCTAGGTGATATGGCCCAGAGAAGCTCTTCGGGGAATGATGGTTGCTACAAAGAAAGAGAGTTGATCCCCAATCTGTATTTTCAGCAGGCAGGCCAGTTTTCCTGTATAGGATGCTTGCCTATGTCCATTGCCTGCTTCCCTGCACACCCAACCTAATTGCTGCAGGATATGGACATTAAAGGGAGAACAGCATTTTGATGGATGTATGCGCAGGTTCAAGGTTTATTCCACTGATTCTCAAATCTGGAATTTCAGATATGCTGATATAAAAGCATACAATTGGAAAAGTCCTAGCGACCACAATTAACTTTAATATATAATTTTTGTATTTTTGAAATTGTGTTACTTTTTTAATGATGTTGCCAGCAAGCTACTTCAGCAGATGGACAACAGCTCAACTTACTTTTACTGGTTTTAGAAGTTAAACAAGATTAACCTTGAATGGGATATCATCAGAGTTGTAGCTTTGAGTGGTATTTTTAAAAAAAACAAAAAACAAAGAACCCTTAGAGAAGAATGATGTGCCACTTCCTGGCAATAAAATTGCATGGATACAATCACCAGGAATCAGTCTTCAACTGGAGGGATATTCACACTCTACTCTTCTAATATTTCAGCCTAGATACTATAACAGTAGGGTGGAAAAAGGAAAAAAAAAACCCACTAATTTCATACTGTAGTCTGATCATGCAGAATGCTTCATGGATAAAATGATAAGATTTTTCTTTAGAAGAAAATAGCAGTGGGTCAAATTTTTTAGGTCATCACATCTTTTCAACCCCAAAGTGTAGAAATTCACTTTCTATTGATTTGGTAGATGAAATAAACAAGGTCAAAAGGTGGAATATCTTTTAACTGAATATTGCTCTTTTCTTTTTTTCTCCCTTTCCTTCATTTTTTGCAGGATCTTTCCGCAATGATGGCTTGAAAGCTGCTGATGTCCTTCCCATACTAAAGGAAAAGGTGGCCTTTGTTTCAGGTAAGTTCACGGTCTTTTCATTTCCATTCTGAAGTTTAATTAATGCTAACAAAAATTAGGTTTGTTTTGTTTCCGAGTTTCACAAGATATTAGGAAACAGTCATCTATCGATTGGATTTAAATAATGTTTTAACAAGTAGAATCCTAAGGGTACCTTTTAAGCCATGTTGTACTGACGTATTTTAATGACCTTTTAAACTCTGTTTTGAATTTATTTTCCTTGATTCCTTGCCTCCTTGAGAACAATTTCTTCATGAAATGATGGATATGAATTAAATGAATAAGGTCTGATGTTCAACCTTTACTATCACTATTTATAATTCAAACAAAAATCCTGTTTGTGGAACCCAAGATACTTTTTGTGCTTCAATTCCCATTAGCCCAAGCTTGGTCAAAAGCAATATATATGGTAACTGTCATTCAAAACATCTACCTGATCTCTGGTTATCTACCCCATTGTCAATGAAAATGAGGTACAAGGATAGAATCTGGCTCAATATATAAAGTATCTTTCTAAGTGGACATTGAATGAATATATACCTGCAATTTCTTACTTGGTTATTGGATTAAAGATAATGAGTTGTTTTAAACATGTGCAATGACTTTTGTATTTCTCTATAATTTAGCATGATGACATATGGTTCTACATATAGCTAAAATTGATTAGAATTTCTGAAAATCTCCTATTTGGTTCCAATGCTAAATTAAAATAAAATGGTTGGTTCAATAACGGAACAGCAACATATTGAAAACTACGCAAAACTCTCATGTTATATCTGTAAGATAAACTTCCTTCTATTTTGAATAGTTGAAAATTAGAAATAATAATATAGCCAAAAATAAGGGGTAACTGTCAAAAAGTCATTAGAAGAGAGATGACAGAGTTCCAGTGGGGCAAGATAATAAAGATTAAACAGCAAGTAAATGCTGATTCTTAAACAAAAAAACAAAATGTCTTAAAGACACATTATTCCCATTGTTGAGTGATCAAATACAGAAGATGAGACACCTTTAATTATAGAGTAAGAAGTGAAAGCAGTTTCCAGACATAATAAAGAGTGGGTTATGATTTATAAAGCTCACATGACTTGTGAGTAGGTTATTTGAAAGATTATATTCTTTCTTTCTCAGCCTGCTTGAATTTTAAGATTCTCAGCAGTGGCCTTCTTTATTCCTCAGAGGGACCATTTGCTATTTCCACCGAGGTTCTGAAATTGCAGATAAAATAAGGCTGGGAAGGTTCATCTTAATTGTTCTCCTTGCAGCAAGTAAATAGGTTTTCATCTCAACCGGCTTTTGTTCAAATGGGTTTTTGCTGCTGGTTGTTGCTTACTGCCTAACTATTTATTTGCTTTTATGCTTTAATTACAACCGCGTATTCTATTTTGAAGCAAGAGAAGTGGAAAAGCAAGAGGTAATGTTAATACATTGTAAATTTTGTGAGCCAAGAGTCACTTAGGTGAGGAGGGCAATCGTACAAATTGATTGACTGAATGCATGTAACAATTGCATAAATAATTAGATTTATTTCCACTTTAAAAAGGATGTGCTGTATTTTTTACCAGAAGATAAATAATAAAAATTGCATACTACTCCAAATTCATGCCTTCGGAATCAATACTGAACTGAATATTAAAATACATTGATTACAAATTAAAAGATGAATGTTGTTGCATATGTATATATGCTTTATGAATTTATATCCAATTCTATGCTTGGCATGTACGATCCATTATTCAATATCTTGCTTCTAGATACTGCTAGCTAGATATTTGCTATGTAGACTACCTTGACCATTGACCTAAAATAGTAAAAGAAAGTGATGCTCAAGTTTAATAGACATTGGTCAGGCTTCATCTAAGCAAGATTTATGTAATTGCCATCCCCTTGCCCCTTTGTGTATTGCTCAATTGGTAGCCATGCTTACGTTAAAGATCCTGGTTAAAAAAATATGATAATTTTACTTCTGGGACTTGTGATAGACTTGGAAAAAAGCGAGCTGCATTAGATGACTTTCTTTTGGTTTTAGTGATTCAAAATACTGCATCCTTTGTTCTGAAATGTAAATGGGCTTCTGGTTCAGAAAGGAGATTTTTATGCTGTTCTAGTGTAACTCATTACCTAAAGATAATATAGCCTGAACTGGCAGAGGCTTGTGCAGAATGAAAAGGTTACCATAAAATCCTCTTTTGAAAAGATGGTAGAGAAGACACTTGAGACCTCAATTGTCCGATTGCCTTGCTTCTTTGTCTCTGCATGAAAAGGCAATCGCTTTTGACACAGCAAGCTTTTCAATAGCAACCTTGCCAGCTACACTGCCTCTCAGTAACAGGCAACAATTACCACTGGCTTTTTTTGGAAATGTGTCTTTATGGTTTATTTGGTGCCTGGAGCATCAGTCTTAATCTGCAGCTGAAGTGTTGTTCTTTATATTCTGTCCTGCATATCTCTACAAAAAGCCCAAGCTCAAAAATGAATTTTGCTTCTCTTTTTCCAACCAAATCACATGAGCTCTCTGTTTTCTTTCATATACAGGTACTTGCTTTCAAGTGCTTTCCTTTCTCTGTGCTTTGATTTCGCACTTTTGATTTTCTTCAAAGTTTCCTCTCTTAGAAGATTTTGCCTTCTGTCCTTTGCTGTTATATTTCCAAAACTGATAAGAAGTGTGGTAGCTGTTAGGTCCAGATAACCCAGGTGCCAGCTTACGTTTCAGAATGGACCAGCCACATCCCCGCTCCATCAAAAATGCCTGAGAAAAAAGTTAGATACTAAATTTGAATGTACGTGTGTATTTACATTTAGAAGCAAAAGTACTGGTTAAAATCCTTGACCTTCCTTTAATAAATCTGAGTAGTGAGCTTAAAGAAACCTGTTTCCTTGGTTTGTTCATTTCCAGTTTGGATGTTGCAAAAGAGTTCTGACATTGCTATGCTAGGAAACCTATATATAATATTTATACTAACTCATAATATCAATACTTCCAGGTACAATGCAAGATGCTGATGCTCACTTTTAAAACCCTGTATGGCACAGAACCTAAATATTTGTAGATCTCCAGTTATCCCTACTTGTCTACAAAATTAAGTAAGAGTGGTTACTTTGAGGCCAGCTATTTTTGTCTTTGAAATACAGTATATACACAAGATTTATGAACCATCTGTCTTAACCTTGATCATTAAGAGTAATTTAATTATCTAATTTAATTATTAAATTAACATCATTTGTTCCCTGCTGTGATATTCCCCCTCCTTTTGGAGGATCATTTCTCTGAAATGAAAGTAGCCTTGACCTTACAGGCACTTTTTAGGAAATCCCTGAAAATCTGTTTCTTTCAGCAGCTTTAGCAATACCAGAGAAATGGGAAATCCCCGAGACACTTACCCTTCACAGGTTATCCTTGAACCCGAAGCCTAGAAGTGGTCTCCAAATGGAAACAAAGCTGGATACATATTTCACATGTTTTGTTTGGAGTTTTGAACAAAGTAACCTCACTTAAACATTTCAAGTTGACTGTGTTCCAACCGAGTACTCTTGAAATGGCTTGAGTGTTCTGAATTCTGAATATGACTAGATCAAATGCTGGTGCTCTACAGTCTTAGTCAAAAAAACACACACAAAAAAAGAACAAAAACAAAAAAACACACACCAAACACTGTGGTTTTCAGTTACAACTCAGTATTCATCCTAACTGACATGGTTGGAGCAATCAGCATGCCCATGACGCCATTCAAGGCTGTTGTGTTTTTTTCTGACTGAATTATCTGAAACATAATTCTTATTTATCTATATATTCAGTTTACGTTGCTGCCCATTACTAAGCAACTCTGGGCAGGTAGTTAACATTGAAAAATTAAAAAATGAAAAGTAGACAATAAAAAGTAAAATGCAATACACCAGGGACGATGTATTAACATAATTATAATGGGCTCATATACCATCCTACTCTGTACTGGCCTCATATACCATCCTGTTTCATCTGGAGGAAGATCCAGGTTTGGGAAGTTTATTTAAAGACCAGCAGTTTTGGGGCCTCGAGAGATACCTCCTGGTTTTCATAACACTGTTTAATTGATGGGTCCAAAGCAGCAACTGTATTGAATTTTGTAGATGGATAGACTGGAGACCTACCAATATCTATGTTCTGTGTGATGCAGGACCTTAAAGGTGAGATCAGCATCTTGAATTGTACCCAGAAGCCCATCGATAGCCAGGAAAGCTAATACATTAGGTGTATTATTTATTAAGCTTTTATTTATAACTACTTGTGCTGCTGCATTTAAGAGAAGCTGTAATTTCTGAGTGGTCTTGAATCCTTGTTTGAACTGTGAACTTGCAAAACATCTATTACAAAGTCAAAATAGTTCCTGTTTTACACATTTCTACCTCTCATTCCCCAGGCAGATACCTCACATTACATTTCACAACCTCACTGCACATTGATGACACTGTATCTAAATAGCCAGCAAGCATATGTGATACGGTGGTTTAGCAATATCTGAAGGATCGCAAATTTCCCACTCATGCAGGATATAACTATTATCAAGAAGGCAAATACCGGTAGCTATTTTGAAAGGTATGCGCTAGGAGTTTGTCAGTCTGAATGTTAGCCAATTGTTGCATGAATTTGGCTTTGACCGCTTCATCTGTTTGTGGAAATATTTAGAAGGAGATTGTTAATAAGACAAAAATGAGAGTCCAGAGGAAGGAAATGCAATGTGCTGCTGTTGAAATATATAAAAAGAAAGAAAATAACACCAGTTGCATTTGGAAGCTGTTTTCAGGGCAGAAAACTTACTTTCCAATTCAATTGTTTGTTGATGACATTTGCTGACATTCACGCCAGCTCTTGTCCTTGCATAGTAAAAATTGTTTTGGGGAAAGTGTTCACTTGGTAGAGAAAATAAAATGTTTTTTACTTGGAAAGGTCGACGATCTAAAATAAAGTAATACCTATTGTTGCTCCATGAAAGGCAATTATTATTATTTATTAGATTTCTTGACCACCCCTCTCCTGAGGGACTCGGGGCGGTGTACAATGAACTAAAAAGACTTAAAATACAGAAATAAATTTAAAATATAAATTAAAAGATTAACAATTTAAAATTATATAAAATTTAAATTTTTTTTTAAAAATCCAATTAACCCCAAAAATTAATGTTCGGCCAGACCGGCCTGTTGGAACAAATGGGTCTCTAATGCACGCCGGAAGGTCCGCAGGTCCGCAATGGTCCGGATCTCTGGGGGCAGTTTGTTCCAAAGGGAGGGCGCCCCCACAGAGAAGGCTCAAACCCTCGGGGCTGCCAGATGATAACGTCCAGGCAATGGGACCCCAAGGAGGCCCGCCCTGTGGGAACGTACTGGCTGGTGGGAGGCTGATTGTTTTTTGCATTCTGCTATATCCACATTCCCAAAAATATTTTAAACATTTTAAAATATCTCGCAAGCTAATTTATAGTTCTTTCTGTTCTGAGGTTGTAAAAATAAATCGCTGGTTAAAGAAGGTGAGTCTGTACCAAGAGCTGAATGGATTACTCTGCTCTTGCTGTTTACATACAGGAAAGCTTCCTGAAACTCTGGCTTACTTCTAAAAGAAGAAATTACTGGTTTGGGAAGCAAGCACTAGGCAAATTAACATTGGTCAATTATATTTTTTGCTTTTTTTGTAGATCGCCCTGATTTACAGGGTTCGTGTCAACACTGGACAAGAGTGCTGATCGTTGTGAAATCAGCTGTTAGACGTTGCAATGCTCACAAATTATCTATCGGACTAATTTGTAAATTGATATGCATCACCTTTTCGTTCTTAACAGTTCTCAAATTTTGCATTCGGAAATGCATATTTTTGAATAGGTTTAAAAGTCCACACATAGATTGATATGGAAATAAGTGAATTTAGGAAAGAATAGAAGTAAAAATACAGCAGAAATCAATTCTTATTCTATTCTTAGTGGAAGATCTTATTCCATGCTGTTGAGCCAAGAAGGTTAAGTAAGATGTGATCAGGATGCTAAGCAGAATGAAGAATGTTCAGGCCTTTTTAGTGCTTGGGTGGAGGATACTAGAAAGTAGCAAGCCTGCAAGTTAGACTGGAATTCAGAAAAAATTGTGGAAATGGGAAAGGGGAATTGCTCCTACATGGTTGCCAACACATGGACATATCAATGTAGTTACCAAAAATTCAGTTTGATTTGGAATCTTCATATGTATTTGGAATCTTCATAAGTATGGAGTATGACCTTGCTTGCTTCATTAACATAATATTTTTCCAACTTGTTTGAGGAATGCAATAGTGCCCTTTAATAATTATAGGTAATAAAGTAGCATGTTTGTTTCTTTTCTCCTATTAGTAATTGATACACAACTACATTACACCTAGGAAAATACTTCAACATTTCTTATTCATTTATATTGGATTATATGATTCGATGTCTTCTAAAAATTAGCTGATATTTTCCCCTCTGCAATAATATATCTATAGATTTAATATTTGTAAATCAAGGAAGGTTCCTAGTTCGTTTAACTACCAACATTTTTAGATTTTGATTTTAAGGTTCAGAGTGACAGATTTGAGGAATTGGATTTCATAAAGAAATCAGAGAGAATTAGCGCACATCAGGGTAAATATAAATATCAGAAGTCTATTTTTTGGGCCCTTTCCATGGTAATAAGAGTGGGATTGTTCAGAACTTAAAACTGTGAGCTTCATTTTTTCCCCTTTCCTTTCCTTT
>JAEANM010019496.1:0-12349 GCA_017656035.1 Myanophis thanlyinensis | reverse complement strand
GTAGGTAGGTAGGTAGGTAGGTAGGTAGAAGAGGTGCACTGCTAGCTTCCAGAGCTGCATGTGGTCCTCAGGCCGTGGGGTTGAATATAGCTATCTTAAAGCATTCTCCACCATCCAGCGCTCTCTCTATCATGCCACATGGAACTGGCATACCATCTAAATTAATTGAAACAGACATGAGCTTGGTCGGCTGACAGCAACAAAAGTTTTTGTGCGGTCAACAAACAGTATAGCATTCAGGATTCTGCTCCTGACACTTCTCCTGAAGTTGGTATGCTGCAAAAATCATGTCAGTAGTTCCACAATCTCTGCAGAAGCCCCACTGTGACTTTGGCAGTAAGCCCAGCAACAGAGGAGTGACCAGACATTTCAAGGTCAGTGGTAGATTGTTGAAGTCGCTTCTGAGAAGCAGGAAGTAAAAAATGATGCCAGTGTGAAAAGGATCTAAATGTATGCAGTGTCAAGCACTGGTGTTGAGTTGAAGTTCAGCCTGCCTCTTCTGTCCTATGTCAAGATAACTTCAGAAGCTCAGCTATTAATAGTGAAGGAGGGACTATTGCAGAGTGACTGGCTCAGGAATTCTGGGAGTTGAAGTCCACGAGTCATGAAGGAGCCATAATTGCCCACCCCTGGACTATTGTGTGGAGCTAGATAATAATAGTTTACTGAACTATCTACATGTTTGGTGACATTGGAGCCATACCCAGGACCATTGATTTCACTTCTTCTGTCTTTTAAAAATATCTTTTTTCTGTCCTCATCAAAAGTAAGATGTTTCTTCTTGAGCCTGAGTTTTCCCATATTTTGAACAATCAAAACTAAGAGCCCATTTTTTGCTTTTTTTTTTTTTTTGTAAAACATAAATAATACAGTTAGGCAGGAAAAAAAAAGCTTTTAAATAGCCATATAATTGCAGATGCTCACCCAAACAAATGAAATTATCAAGATGCATTCCAAAACAATTCAAAAGCAAGGAGATGTTGCAGGCTTGTGTATAAAAAGAGTAATAAAATGGGTGGTTGCAGAATAGGTAGAGGGAAGGAGAAAATAGAAATAAAGGTAGAATGCAGATGGCACACTGAGCAAGATGGATGTGCGCATCATCTGTCAAGTTGATTATTTTATTTCTGGGTAAACACTATTACGTGTTTGAAATCAAGAATGAGCTAAATGGTAAGATTTAGAATTTAAATGTGCTAATATGAACCAGAAATACTTGTTGTAATTGCTTCGTTTTGATTTTTGAAAATTAGTGCTGATCATGAACTCTTCTTGACCTGTTTAATGGACTACGATACTATTCACATGAATGCTCATCTCAGTTTAGGTCTTCAGTTTATTTGTAAAATGTATAGGCTCCATGTCCGAAGAAAGGAGGATAGGGACAAGTATAATAGATTTGGTCCTCCTTTCTCATTCTCTAGTTACAGAAACTAACATGTACAGAAGAAGGAAATTTTATGTTACAGCTAATGATTCCACATTACTTAGACAACTTTCAGTCAGGATGCACATGCACAACTAAAGTTCTAAAAGGCCATTGATTGCACATGTGGACAATCTCTGGTGGGATCAGGGGAGTGGTGCAACCATCTGACCCTCCTTAATCTCGTTAACAAATTTTGATTGTTTCATCACGGTATCCTTCTAGATCAACTTATGGATAGGCAGGAAGATAAAGTATTGCAGTTCTCCTTCTTCTTCCAAGGTTGGTTCCAAGTGATGCAGTTGAGGGAGAATGCTTGAGTGCCAGGTATCTTCTCTGAGATTCTCAGGCTTTACTCCGTCCCCACTGTTCTTTAACATCTGCATGGAACTATTGGAGAGATTGTCCACCGCCATAGGATGAGTTATTATAAATATACTTTTCTGCCCCTGACCAGTCAAGTAGTGTCATTTGTGCTTTCTCAGTGTCTGGAGGCTGTGGGAATTTGGATAGTGGGCTTGTTGGTATTGATGGAGGACATATTTACTTCTGAACTATATAGTAACGTGAAAGGTTCAGTCAAAATATCATGTAAATAAATAACATTTCAGTCGTTCTTTCAAATCATTGAGGTTAGACAGTCTGTACCAGTTAGGAATTCTGAGGATTTACTTCTAGATTTTTTTTTTCCGGCTATAATTGGGATTCTGAATTAGAATATTTAAAAAATTCTGCTGTCAATGAAACACATTGCCCAATTTTTTAAATTTTATTTGTGTGTGTATGTGTATATTAGTTTTAAATAGCTTGGCTTACTTAGAAAAGCATATAACTGCCTCAAGGTTCACAGTCCTTTCTGGGCAGCTTATAGCACTGTGCAATAAATGTAAAGATGTTTTACATATGTGATGACCCAGCTGTCTATCTGTTAGCCCTTTTCAGAGCATGCGGGCATGAATGAACGGCTTTTCCTCTGAATGCCAAGGCACCTGCGTTGTCTGGCATAAATGCTTGGCACAGCTGCATCAAACGTTTGCTCCAGTTCTCTGCACATCATGTGTAAACACAGGGAAAGCTTATGTTGGAACAGCCAGCGAAGCAAAGGAGCCATGCATGCATGCATGCACAGGCAGAAATGACCTGAATCTAATTCAGAATTAAAAAAACAAAAACAAAAACAATCAAACCAATCTTTTCAAACTTGAAAAGTCAACGAAAAATACAGATTAGAATTTCATCAGTTATTTCATTTTAAAAAGAACCGTTTAGATTTTTGAGAACACCCCGTTGTACGTGTACTTTTAATATAAAAGCAATGTAAAGGCCTCTATAAATATGCAGTACTCTAGACTAGGCCTGCACAGAAGCAAAGGGGTCATATTGATAAATTAAAAATCCTCACAGGCTGAAAAATAATATGCTGATTGGCTGTTCTTTGATTAGTGGACAAAAGGCAGCGGTGGAGCAGTGGTGATGATTATGAAGCTTGGGGACACTAGGCAGAATGTCTTTTGGAGTGATGGTGAATTTATTACATTTTCTTTTTTAAAAAAATCAGCAGGTCACATAAAACTATGGGCTACATGCCTGTAGACCTAACATTCTTGAAAGAGATTCCTTCTGAATCTGTGTTGGATAATAACATGCATATTCCCACCACTGCTGCCAATTTATGTAGAGCAGGGGTGTCAAACTGAATTCATTGAAGGCTGCATCAGGGTTGTGTCTGACCTTGAGGGGACTGTGGGGGCATGGCCAGCATGATGTCACTTGTGTTGGCTCCTCTGGTGGCTCGAGGACTCTGCCAGCAAAACGGACTCCCAAGCTCCATTTTCGGCTGCGATGGCCTCCTGCAACCCTCTGCCAGCAAAAGTAGAGTATTCTGTCCCAGCCATAGCAGAACCTAGAAACAGACTCCTTTTTCCAAAAAACCTCCCTCTTTATTCAGCTCCTGTGAATTACTGGTATTTACACCATGAAAAGTCCAGGCAATACTCCTTCCAAGGGTTAATTACAGGAACTGACCTTATCAGCTCTTTTGGCTACTTGCCAGTCGCAGAGCTGTAAATTAAACACTGGCAAGAGTCTCTGAAGTATGAAACACAATGAGCCAATTTTTCTAACAAAATCCGAACAGTTGTTTCCTGCAATTACCCCTCCCATTTCCTCCTATTTATCCTCCAGCCAGGGAGAGGCCATTCAGCATCCACGTGTGCTCTTCCGAGTAGGCTCCCTGTCCACAGCTGTTCCCTTCTCCTCACAGTCCTGCACATGTGTGCATCTGGAACAGGGCCCAGCTGTTCATCTTCCCCACTTGACTCTGAAGGCAGCTGAGAAATGTCTGGCTCCATCTCTGCTTCCGACACGGAGCATCCATCAGAGCCTTCTCCAGATTCCAGGGCTGGCCCAAATTCCTCCCCAACCTCCTCATCGTCCGAATCTGCTGCCAGCTCTGCCGGCAGCTGGCGGGCCACAACACAGAGCTTGCAAGGTCCAGTCCTCCCGAGCTCTGCTTTCACTGGCAGAGGCCCCTTGGGCCGGTCTTTCACTGTTTCCAGGGTGGCCCCAAATGGGCCAGATCTAATCACTCTAGAGGCTGGATACAGCCCCAGGCCTTGAGTTTGACATCCCTGATCTAGAGAGTATCTGGTTGAAAAATACTTTACTGCCACTGTCTGCATCCCTCAGAATAATTTCCTTTATAAATCACTTGAAGCTGCTACATTTTTTTAAAGCTTTCACTTGTAAATACAGTGTGGTACATATTTTATTGCTTTTATTCATTTGCCTGCATTATTAAGTTTTATTGCCACATTCTTCTATTTTAATCATGCTCAGTGTTGCATTATTCCTATTATACTAACATGCTATTAAAAAAAAAAACCTTAAACTGCATCTAACTACAGTTCTCAAATTTCTCTACCAATATCTTAGGGTCTAAAACATAATTGGCATGTGATGGATAAAGTTCTAAGAAACAGATTAATTACATGGTTTCAAAAATAAGGGAACATTATTCCTTTCTTCTTTTATTCCAGTAGGTTTCTAGCAGTAGTTTACAATACCAGCTACCAATATTTTCCTCAGTGATACTGGTGCAATGGTTATGGTGCCCCCCCCCCCCAAATAGTGTTTTGCCAACGATAGCCTCTTCTGTAACAGATCCATGGTGAATGATGCTGTCATTAATTGTACTCTGGGACGACATCTCCATGACATTTGTAAAGTGCCAGTAATCAACACAGTTCAATCCACACTCTTTTCCCTGCGCCCACCTAGTTCTTTTGTCATCCTCTTCTCTTTACAAACAGGGATAGATACTGGTAACATTCAAAGCTGATCTCACCAGCAAGTGGAATCTAATGGTATTGTCTACATTAATTTTTAAGAGCATAATTAAACGAAGATTTGATGGCTTTGGTGATAGTTGTTCTTTCCCTTTGTCTGTCCATTTGTTTACAAGTTTGTTTATTAGCTATGATTACCATCTGCCCTCTTGAAATACTCTGGAGTTCTTGGAGAATTTGAAGCTTCTATGTAAGAAAGGTATTGCCCTCATATAAAATTCTTGATTCTTTTTATTTAGCTTATGGAGGATACCTTTGTTTTCTTTATATGCCTTACATAAAATGCATGATTTATTCCCCTAGAGCCGTGATGGCGAACCTATGGCACGGGTGCCACAGGTGGCACACAGAGCCATCTTGCTGGGCACACAAGCTGCCAGCCAACTTACCTTTAGCCGAGCATATACATGCGATTGCACATGCATGCATGTGCGATTGCAGAGACCCAGCTGGTCTCTGGGCCTTCACTGTGCATGCGGGTGAATGCAGCAAGAAATCCAGCTGGTCTTTGGAGCTCATCTGCGCATGCATATGTGATTGCTCGTGTGCATGAGTGCCTGTGCACAGTGCATGTGTATTGCATGTGCAAAAGCTGCTTGCATGCGCAGATGGTGCAGTTGCACGTGCAGCGCACCTGGAGGAGTTGCACGCAAGTTTGGATGGCTCGCACAAAGCATGTACTTTTTGGCATTCGGTAAGTAAAAGGTTCGCCACCACTGCCCTAGAGCTTATGTAGACTACCTTTGGTTTTTTTGGTGTTGCTCCTCATCCTTACCCCAAAAGTGCTTTTTCAGGAGGCAACGGACTTTCTTGTTTGTTCTTTTGAAGATATTTCACTTCTCATCCAAGAAGCTTCTTCAGCTCTTGACAGTTTAGTGGGAATGGAAGGATTTATATTCCTTGCAGACAGCTGGTAATCTGCATCCTTTTAGTAGGTCATTGAAGCACTTGGAGGTTTATCTGTGTCCTCAGGGTTACCTGAGTAGTGCTCCTAGTTCCTGTAGTCTGCAATTCTTCCTCTGGAAATCCATTCCTACTCCCACACCAAATTGTGTAGCTAAAAGTCTGTAGAGATTCTCAGTCAACCAGGTCATGGTTGTCCCAAAGGTGCTTTTCAAAGAGGCAACTGGACTTGGGATGAACACCCTTTGAATGGTGTTGGGAGTAGGAATGGATTTCCAGAGGAAGAATTGCAGACTACAGGAATCATTACCACTACTCAGGTGACCCCGAGGACACAGATAAACCTCCAAGTGTTTCAATGACCTGCTAAAAGGATGCAAATGACCAGTTGCCTGCAAGGAATATAAATCTTTCCATTCCCCACTATCCTGTCAGAGCTTAAGAAGCTTCTTAGATGAGGAGCTAAATGTCTTCAAAAGAAAAAAAAAACAAGAATAACCAGTTGCCTCCTGAAAAAGCACCTTTGGGACAACTATGACCTGGATGACTGAGAATCTCTACAGACTCCTCATCCTTACCGAAAGCAAGAAATATCAGCAGTACTTACTGAATCTTCTCCGCCATCCCAGCTGGAGTTGGTTGTTTAACAGTTTGAGACTCCTAAACCTCAGCAGGCAATGGCATAAATGTAAATATAGTTTGAGCTCAAAAGGAAGCGCGTGTCGTTGTTCATAACTGAGTTCATGGGGCAAGGTAGTGGCCAGGATTCAAAGACATTTCACAGCAAGGCTAGATAACCAAGAGCCAGCTACTAAAGAGTTCAAAGGAAAGTGCAAGGTGGACTTTGTTTGATAAGCTGTTTTGGCAGTGAGCTACCTTCGTCCTAAGTAGAGGAGGCTTGGAGTTTCTGCCTGAGCACAGTTGCTATTGATCATTCTTGGGTTTCAGCACCACATTGCCCCTAAGTAAACATGCTTATGCCCCTTGCTTCTCGGTGCAACTGAACATTCCTTTGCTTTTCCTCTGCTGTTTAACTCTTCACACGACAGCAGGGATTTCTGTGGACTGGACAATGAGACTGTGGCTTTAGCCACGGAGGCTAAAGTTGTGAGTGGTGGTGTCTGATGCCCTCTCAGCATTGTTGCTAGGTCTAGGACTATCCCCATTTTGGCTCAAAAGAGATGCTCCAAAATACACACCAGCATGGAAACAGATCCCTCAGTGACTTATTGAAGCAGCTGCATCTTTTTCTACAACCAGTTAGCTGCAGCAGAAGACTTCCAGCAACAGCGGAGTGATCCAATAAAAGGTGCAGCTGCTAACCTGCACCACCACTTAAAAAAAACACCACAGTGGAATTGAACTATTGCACATTTTTATTCCCAATTTTCTTCTTTTGGTCCTCTTCATCTTCTGATGATCACTGATCAACTGAAGGCATGACAAATTACAGGTAGTCCTCATTTAGCAAACATAGTTGAGATCAACTCTGCCACTAATTGAAACAATCACTAATGGGGAATCTCATGATCGTGCTTTCCTTTTTCCCTTTGGCAAATGCCCTTTGGAATGGCTACTCTTGCGCTGATAATTAGCAAGAAGGGAATTAATCTTTGTGTTTACGTTAATTGGAGACGATAGGATTGTAAGACAGTAAACAAGCACACAATGGGGAATACACCAGGGTGCTTGTATTGTGCACTTGGATCTATCAGCCCAGAGGGGCAGAGATGCTGGTGCCACCACATTCCTTCCAATGTGTATTCCCCATTGTGTACCTGTTTACTCTTTTATAATCCCTTTCTCTCCAATTTCTCCACCCTGCAAGGGGGCACAGAAAAAGAAAAGTAACATGTCAAGCATAGGAGAACCCATACTGAAAGGCAATCATGTGAGTAAGGTTGTAAATGTAGCTATTGGTTGTAAAGTTACTTTTTTAGCATAGTCATAATTTTAAATGCTCACTGAACATTGCAATCACTAAGTAAGGATTATTTATACAATTCATTTCTAACCCTACAAAATCTTTGTTACAATATTTACAACAGCAAAGCAGTAGGCCAGCAGGTGAAATATAGTGTGTAAAAAATACCATCACTGCAAGTACTGGCATTATGTAATGTGCAAAGTTCAGATGTTTTTTTTCCATCGGAATCTATCATGAAATGCTGGGATTCCATAAAACTCCATTTGAGAAAAAAGCAATTTACAATCCAGTATCTCATTATTAGAGTTTGCCTATGTTTTTTGCACATACCATTTTAAAGGTGTTATTAGGCTTTAGTCTTGCTTTATTTCTTTTCCTGGAAAACGAAATGAACTTTATGGGATCTTTCTCCTATGAATGGATTTAAATGTATCTTTAGTATAGTGTTGCTTTGTATTTATGGAATCTAATGCTTCATTTTCTTTTTATTGTTTCCAGATTATTGTTGGAGAAACTGCAGTGTTTTGCTTACAGATGGCAACACGGGATTTTGAAAACCAAGAAAAAACAATATTAACTGGAGACTGTTGCTATATAAACCCACTGGTGCGCAGGACTGTCAGGTTCCTTGGTAAGAATATTGGGTATTACTTTTTAATCTTCATGCATTAGGATGTGTAATCCACCTTCTGCTCAATTGAATTGTGTCTGGGTTCTTGGAAATTCCCACATACAGCTATAATCTTAACTCTCATCTTTAATAATAAACTCTGCCCTTGAGAACTCTTGCTCTCCTCTATAAGATTCAAGCCATGATGCCATTGAAAAACCAATATTCTCAGTTTGTATCAGTTTATTGCATCTACTATAGTTCTATAATGCTGAGATGCAAGCAGCTATGTGTGGATTAGCAAGGTGGCCTGTAGAGTAGATGTCCTAGCTTGCATAGAATGACATGACCATAGTTGAAGTAAAAGTGGGTTTGGATTGCATTTATGGCATACTGGCTAAATATGTTAGAAATGACTGATATTTTATTTACTGTTGCCAGGCAACATGCAGGCAAGGGGACAACTAAGCTTTGCAATTAGTCCATAGGTTCTTTACCTAATTAAAATTAGAGGCTACTGGATTTGACAGACAATGTTGGCAGGAAAAAAGAATCAAGCCAGAGACATGTGATATATGGCGTGTCTCAGAGTTCTATGCTTCTCACCCCTCCTGTTTAACATTTGCATAAGGCTACTAGGTGAGATACTCAGCAGTTTGGAGTCAGATCTCTCAACAATACAGTGATGACATCTTAATCTCAGCCCAATCAGAACCTTCTATCAAGGTCTTGTCTCAGTATTTGGAAGCTGTGCAGGGGTGTGTAAGGAAGTACAGGTGCAAGTTTGTCTATGGCAAGTTTGAGTAGTTATGGGAACTTGGATCACATGGGAAGAGAAGTAAAGAGTTCCATGGGTTGAGATTATGCTTCCCCCTTTAGAATTGGTGCATCATTTGGGGGTCTCTTCAAACTCACAGCTCCTGCTTAGAAGATATGTAGGAATAAAACTCTTACAAATTCATCCAGCATACCAGTTGCATCCATATCTGGACCAGGAAAATCACACACACTTGGTGACCTCCAGAAGGTGTAAATATTCCAACACTGGAAGTTTTTAAGAAGAGATTGGATAACCATTTGTCTGGAATGGTATAGGGTTTCCTGCCTAAGCAGGGGGTTGGACTAGAAGACCTCCAAGGTCCCTTCCAACTCTGTTATTCTAACTAAAATTCTAACCTCACGTGGACTGTAGCAATGAAGACCACTTGGAAACTTCAATTGATCCAGAATGCAGCTGCTTAAGGGAATTAAGAGCATGGATGCCGCACTATGCCATTTCATTGTCATGAGCTGAATTGACTGTCAGTAATATTCTAGATGCAGTTCAGAGAAGTAGTTATCATCTATAAAAGGGGTCCTCAAACTTTTTAAACAGGGGGCCAGTTCACGGTCCCTCAGACCGTTGGAGGGCCGGACTATAGTCCCCCCTCTCTCCCTCTCCTATTTCCTAAGGCTAAGCCAATATAAAGCTTATCCATTGACATTCATCCCTATGGCGGCGCTGGACACTGAGGTTATGGTATGCCGTGCAATCACCCATAGACACTTGTCTCTGGATAAATGGAAATACTTTTCCGAGCATTCCCGCCGGTCTCACAACCGGGACTTTCGCACAAAGCCAAACGGTGTATCCACCGTGGCAGAATCGCACACTTTTCGCCTCGCAAAGCATCATGGGTTGAAGCAAATGCAAATGAGCATGGCCTTATTACTGGGATGCCATCTCTCTTCCTTTCCGGACAGCAGAGCTCGGAGGAGGCAGGGTGGGGGCCGAACGAGTGGGTGGGGCGAGGCTGGAGAGCGGCGCTGTCATTGGCAGAGCGAATTGGTCTGCAGTTCAAGCTACAAATGCTCCTTTTGCCCGGCGCCCCTCTGGCTTTTGGGAACCATGCTGGGGTCCTCCGTGTCTGGGGCTCCTTGCAGGGAGTCTGCCACGTGTGTGTGTGCGGGGGAGAGAAAGACACAGGGAGGGGAGCGCCTGTCTTCCTCTCCCCCATCTCCCCCCCAGTCCCAAACTCCTTTCCCAGTAAGAAAAATCTTCCTTCTCCGGCGTTTCAGCGGGCCTGGCTTAGAAACTGGTCATCTGGTCTCTGATTTCTAATCCAACTCTTCAACTCTTTTATTGGGGCCGAAGCGATGGGCAGAGCCCGGTGGGGGTGGGAGAGCTCGGGGAATGGAAGCAGTAAAGGAAAAAAGAGAGGGGTGAGAGAGAACGGAAGTCCCTGGGAAGGGAAGGGAAGGGAAAGGGGGAAAGGGGAAAGGGGCAGGAGGTGTTATTAAACAGAGGGTGAAGGAAGGAGTTGTAACAGCAACAAGTTTATTTCAAGGATTAACAGGAAGGAGAACCCAGCAGCAACGGTCTCGGCAGCTCTCCTTATGTAGAGCTGTCAAACGCCCCCTTAACTCTCCCACCAAACAAAGCTGAATACCCGACCGAAGGCCGCCTTTGCCGGCTTCCCTCCTGCGTCGGATATGTAAAAGAAGAAAAGGAGGAAAGGATCCAATCAGAAGACAAGATTATTCAAGATACTCTGGCTCCTGAGCGCGGCGGTCGGTTGGGTCCTTGGTGCCGGGGGCTGCAGGAGTGAGCACCACCAAGGGAAAGAGCGCGGCTCCTTTGGGAATCTCCCGGGGTGGAAGGGAGCGGGGTCCGAGCCTGAGGCTGCCCAAACACGTGGCCGTCCCCTTCAGCTCATCGTCCACCACCAGCGCTTGGACCCCGCTCCCTTCCTACCCGGGAGACCAGCAAAGGAACCGAGCTCTTTCCTTCGGCGGTGCTCACTCCTGCAGCCCCCGGCACCAAGGACCCGACCGACCGCCGCGCTCAGGAGCCAGAGGGGCGCCGGGCAAAAGGAGCATTTGCAGCTTGAACTGCAGACCAATTCACTCCGCTAATGACAGCGCCGCTCTCCAGCCTCGCCCCACCTACCCCTTCGGCCCCCACCCCGCCTCATCCGAGCTCTGCTGTCTGGAAAGGAAAAGAGATGGCATCCCCGTAATAAGGCCACACTCATTTGCATTTGCTTCAACCCATGATGCTTTGCGAGGCAAAAAGTCTGTGATTCTGCCACCATCCGATTGGGCGCTTGTTCTTTATCTGCACCCTCGCACTTTGTAACCTGCATGGGACGTCAGTGATGTCCCTGCAAGCGCTACCTACCGGCAGGCCAGGTAAATGCGCTCCGTGGGCCGCATGTGTCCCACGGGCCGTAGTTTGAGGACTCATGATCTATAAAGTCCTTGATAGCACTGGAGAGGTAGAGATTAGACAGTTCATAGGATCCAAAACTTACCACTAAAGAATCGGCCTTATTCACTGGCACACTGCGAGAGAGGAGCAATGATTCTATGTACAGACATAACACACCTAAAAATAAATCAAGAATACAGTTAGCATGTCTGCAACTGATATGTTCAAAGGCAGAACAAGGTTCTATATTGTTTTCATTTTCTCTGAGCAGTGTGCCTTTCACCAACCTTACATGTAAAATATCTTACTTATTTAATAGGATTATTTAATTCGATTAATTATTTAATCAAGTTTATTATTAATCAGATTATTCATTTTATTGTGCTACCCGTAATAGCAACTTAATTATTTCTTTTCCTTCCTTTTCTTTAGGCATTTATGCATTTGGACTTTTTGCAACAGACATATTTGTAAATGCTGGACAAGTAGTAACTGGGAATCTTGCACCTCATTTCCTTGCACTTTGCAAACCCAACTACACCGCTCTGGGATGTCAGCAGTTTACACAGTTCATCAGTGGTGCAGAGGTTTGCGCTGGAAATCCTGATCTCGTCATGAAAGCCCGAAAAACTTTTCCTTCCAAAGAAGCAGCTCTGAGTATATATGCAGCAACATACATCACTGTAAGTAAATCCAGCAATTGTGTTCAGGCTGTTGGCCTTCTCTTCACATGACTTCAATTTGTAGATGTCCCACAACCTTTGCCCAGTCACCACTGCAACATTGTGAAACCTGCTTTCATTCTTGTTTGACAGCTGCAGCAATGGTCAGATAATAATATAAGTCACTTGAGAATAAATGGCCTATATCAGGGGTGGGCAATTACGGCTCCTTCATGACTCGTGGACTTCAACTCCCAGAATTCCTGAGCCAGCTGGCTCAGGAA
>JAEANM010019495.1:0-12349 GCA_017656035.1 Myanophis thanlyinensis | reverse complement strand
TTTGCTGTTAATTAAAAATATTAGGTTACTAAAATAAATAAATCTAAAAATTTATCAAAAATTTAAAATTAGAATATTAAAACATTAACTACTTAGAGGCCCAAGACAATTTTCATCAGATGCAAGGATCAAAGACTTGTTATTCATCCCTATTTCTTCATGGGACGTTAGATTCCATCATTTATCTCTCTCCTTTGGTGATTCCCAGGAAGGAAGGCAAAGTGGTTTCTCTGAACCTGGGTTCACATCAGACACAAAATAAGAGGGAAGACTTCAGGCAAAAGGGTTTCATTCCCAATGAATGGAACCAAAGATAGATCACACAATCTACTCCACAAATACTGAATGTTCAAAACTTGAATCAGTGATCAAATAATGTTGGGCTAGACTAGAACCAAGAAATAGGAACATGAGCAATAGAAAGAAGAATGAAAAAATATGGGAGGTTGAGGCCTCTCTCTCTGTATGTGTGTGTATTGTATATGTATGATTTGAAGCTTGTTAGAAGTAGCAATAGCAATAGCACTTAGATTTATATACCACTTTACAGTGCTTCACAGCCCTCTCTAAGTGGTTTACAGAGTCAGCATGTCAATTGCAAAACAATTTAGCTCATCATTTTACCCATTTTGGAAGAATGGAAGACTGAGTCAACCTTGAGCCTGGTGAGATTTGAACTACCAAATTGCAGTCAGCCAGCAGTCAGCAGAAGTTAGCCTGCAGTACTGCACTCTAACCACTGCACCATCATGGCTCTTGATAAACAACAAATAAGGATTTTGGGGTTACATAATACATCAATAGTAAATAGGTTTGTGGCAAGGAAAATAAAGAGTGAAATAGCAATGGATAATAGCAAGAGGTATACATAGTGAGCCTTTTTACTCAGCAAAGAGTTCAACAAAGTCATTATATCTTCAGTAATTAAGTGGTAAAGCTATAAGATGCAACTGTCACATTAATTCATTGGCTGAATGAGTGCATCCAAAGATTCTCATAAGTGGTCATACACCAGCTTGGAGAACAGTAACAAGTTAGAATGTTCTCTGTAAGGAGCCTTGTGCTTATCTACAGTATGTTTCTATTAATAAACAAAGATTAAGTGTTGAGTGGATGGTTATCAAATATCTAAATGAGTAGTAGCTAACTTTTTAGAAGAAAAAATAGAAAATTCAGAAAGATCTAAATGGGCTTGAATAGTTGGCTGAACTGTATAGGATGGAATTTAACAGGAAAAATGTGAAGTCTTGCATCTGCGAGTAAAAAATGAAAGACACGAGTACAGGATGGTAGAAATTTGGCTTGGGCAATAATACAGGTGGAAAAGATTTAGATGTTCTAATCTAGAAGATCATAATTTGAATATGAACCAGTAGTGTGGTTGCAGCTGCTAAAAAGGTAATTGCTCTTTTGGGATGTGTATATAGGAATGTACAGTTTAGATTAAAGAAAGCAAATCATCATCATCAGAGTTAGAAGATACCTTGATGGTCTTCTAATCCAATCACCTGCTTAAGCAGGAGACTTTAAACTAGTGTTTCTCAACCTTGGAGACTTTAAGATGTTTGGCAAAGCTGGTTGAGGAATTCCAGGAGTTGAAATCCAAACATCTTAAAGTTGCCAAGGTTGAGAAACACTGCTCTAAACTATTTCAGACAAATGGATGTCCAGTCTTTTTTTTAAGGCCTCCAGTGATGGAGCATCCACAACTTCTGGCGGCAAGCCATTCCTTTGGATTAGATTGTCCCCACTGTCAGGAAAATTTTCCTTAAGTTCTTTCCTTGGTTAGTTTCCATCCATTGTTTCTTGTTTTGCCTTTTGGTGCTTTGGAAAATAAGTTATATTTGATCTGCAGAAGAGAAAACTGAAGGAGTTATGATAGATTTTACACATCTGAGGGGTTTATATACAAAGGGGAGTTGCTCTCTGTTGATTTGAAAGGCAGGAGTAAAATCAACGATTTGAAACTACAGGTAGATCATTCAGAATATATATGGGGAAGTTCCATAACCAGTAAAACTTACTATCTCTTGAAATGATATGTTCTTCTTCACTGTTTTCAAATAGCCACCTGTCAGAAATGCTTTAAGAGATCTCCCACTGAGTTTAGGATTGGGAAAAATGGCATCTGGGATTCCTTCCAATTCTATGGTAATTCAATTAGAGATGATAATATGTACTTCATAGGTTTTTATGGGTTTTTTTAAAAGCTGACATTTCTGTGAAGTTGCTTTGTGAAAGCTTTAAAATATTTTTGAAAGCCAATTATAGATGGAGCTGCATGATCTAAAATGCAACTTTTTATCATGACATCAGATCAGTACATTCTGGCCAAATTCATTCATCACATTAAGCTATAGTTTGTTCACACATTATACTAAACCACAAAATCAGTTTACAAACCACAGTGGCTGCATTCTCAACTGCCTGCCATCACAAATGTGACTTCTTGGCAAATTTCCTTGCTGCAGCTGAAACATAATTTTACCCCTCTAATTTCTATTCAGTCTTTTTTGTCTATTTCATCTGTAATGCTTTCTTTCCTTATTTAAATAATAATAATAAATGTGGGTGAGACAGAAACACATCTAAAATAATTTCCCGTGACTGCAGAAATGATAAAACAGCAGAATCCTGCAGTTATAACCATCCACAAAGAGAAAAGCAATTGGCCATAACTTCCTCAGAATAGAATCTTTGGCTGGTAAAACAACAGTACATTTTCCAGTTGGAGAACATGGTACCTTCCCAAAATATCTGGGTCCTAGATAGGTCTTTCTTAATTGGGTTTAAACTTAAGGTGCCATAGGAGAGGGACATCTTAAAAGCAAAGAGAAAATGAAAGTACACAGTAGTGGCTACTACTAAGTTGCCCACTGAGCACAGCTCTCTATTCCATAGACAGTTGCAAGGAAGGCTAAGTGAAGAAATATGTTGAATCATCACAACACAAATTCCTTCTTTCTTATTTGTCTGCAACATTGTAATACAAATATAAAAGGATAAAATTGTAGCATGATGTCACAATGCATAATATTAGCATCAACAGGGTTAGAATTGGATGCTTATTCCTTGGCTAACTATTATGTTATATCAGTTCTCAATATACAATATGCACTAACTATGTCTCCAGCAACCATTATATTTAGAATATGTACTGTAGAGTAGATCTGCATGGAAAAGGCTATCAACGCAGGAATAGGAAATGTCTCCCAGTGTCATTTGTTAAAAACACAATTTGGAGGGTAGCAGTACAGATGTGTCCTATTTAAATGTTTCTGACAGATTTTTGGATGGTTATTTGAACGGTTTGAACTTAAGCTATTACCTTCAAATTCCTTTAGAATATAACATCTGGCTATAAGAACGGTTTAAAAAGAAGACATGAATAAGTTGGAAACACCACATTAATCCAGGTTTGCTTTGTTGTGCAATATAACTGGATGATTTAATACAATCACATTTATATGCTGGAGCTTCTTCTTACAATCACTATTGCATTTTAATGGAAGTTGTATTTCCCTTACTCTTTAAAACCCTTAAGCTTTAAAATTAATTTACCTATGTTAATTTTTGTACAGAATCAAATTATGAAAAGGGAATTGTACTAATTTTGCCACTTGGAAATGTTTTAATAGCCAATTAGATCATTTGCTTTTTGCTGCCTCATGATGTAATTGGCATTTTGCAACAACAGCCAGCATCACAGGGAAAGCACAGATGTCAAATTTTTAACCTCTTCTGAATCAATGTCAGCATTCCAAGTAATGCACCCATTGAAAGCAGAACTCTGAGGCAGGTAGATTCCTCAAAGAACAGTTTATTAGATATATCATATGGGCCCAACTGGTGAAAATCGACTCTGAAAGTTCCTGTGGTTTTCACCTAATTAAAAATTGAAAGTTCCCTATTTCCTCCTTATCAAGCATCAGTCACATTGTCCAATGAAAGTGCAGGCCAGTTGCACTGTTACTCTACTTCTCTTCCCTGCCGCCTGTTGAAATGTCCTTGGTTCCCACAGGAAAACTTTTTGTTTTGACTACATGACCCCAGCTAACTATTTCGCCCACTCCCTCTCTTGTGGCAACCCTGAAGCCATAAAGATGCCCTCAGATAGGTTCATTTCAGGGTTGACAACCAATATAATTAGCCATCAACTTACAATCATTTGTTTATCAACTATTCAAAGTTATAAGAGTGCTGAAAAAAGTGATTTACAACTTGACCCTTGAACTTAACAACTGTCTCAACATCCCCATAGTTAGATGATCAAAATTTGGGTACTTGGCAACTTGGCGTGTATTTACAATGGTTGCAGTGTCCAAGGAAACTGGATTTACTTAACAACCACATAATTCACTTAATGACCATGTTGATTTGCTTAACAACTGTGGCAAAACAGATGGTAAAATCAGGTATGATTAACTTAACCACTGCCTTGCTTTGCAAAATTTCCAAATATTAAGGGACTCCTTTGGATAATGTTCCAAGAGCTCCAATCACAAATGGTTCACCGTAATGGTGGATTTGTTTTTTTTTTATAAGCATTCAGCTTCAATAAGGTATTCTGCAAATTTTTCAGATTGTTTTTCTTCAATCCTAGCATCACCTAGCACCATCAATGAAGCAGGTTATATATGATTATGGTTGCTTGCACAATCAGCTAGATGTTTAGACTGGATTTAATATTTTGATCACCTGCTGAGTCCTTTCAGAGGACCTGGGATAGGTAGATGTTGTTTGATGGTGTTAATGGTATGGTCACAGATTGTAAGCTGTTCCAAGTGAAGTTGATTTTTGCAAATGAGTGATGGCAATTTTGTAAACACCAATGGCGTGCAAGTGGTGCTCCAGTTGTTCTGGGTTTGCACCCAAGATGCCTATCACTATTGGTATTATCTCTTTATTTTTTCCTTTGCCACTACTGTTCTTTGACTATTTGCATGTCTTTCTATTTTCTAATTTTCTCCAGTTCTTTTTCTTCTATTCTGATGTCTCCAAGTACTGCCACGTTCAGGATCCAGGCAGTGGTGAAATTCATTTTTTTTTACTACCAAATCTGTGGGTGTGGCCACAGGATTAAACATCACCAAGCACAGAATTAAACTTCCCCAAAGTTACAATGTAATAAGGGGAGAGGCAGTTTCTGTGAGCAAGGCAATAAAGATTAGGCTAGAAACAACTGCATTATTTACAGGATTAACCCTGTAAAATTAATCTTTACAGGATTAACCTGCAAAGTGGGGAAAAAAACCAAAAAATTTCTTCTAATAACCGGTTCTCCAAACTGCTTATAATTGTTACCATTGCTTCTATAGAACCGGTGCCAGCTGAATTTCACGTCTGGATCCAGGCTGTTTTTGTTTTACTTATCAATTGTTAAGTCTAGGGTATTATGTGGCAAGTGCTTGTCTGAGTTCTAAAGGCCCAGAGCACTTTAGCTTCTTTATTTTGCAACATTTTCTCTATATTTTCTTCCAGTTCTTACTCACAGATATTTTGCAGATATTTTGAAGCACCATTTTTGCTACTTTGTCATACTGCTGTTTGTAGCCAGTCTCTGCAATCTTCTTGCAATCAAGTTGCTAATTAAGTTGTCCGCTGTTTCTTCAGTTTCTTTACTGAGGCAACATTGTTGTTGTCTCCTCAATTTTGATTTGTATGCATTAGTCTTAAATCTTGGTCTTGTGCAGCTAGAATTAGCCCCTCTGTTTCTTTCTTCAATTTGACTGTCCATAGCCATTGCCAGGTCTTCTTGTTATCTGGTTTGCCTGCTTTTTTTTTTTAAATGTCCTTACACAATACAATTTACCAAGGTTAAGAATTTGAATTCTGAACTGAGAAACATTGGAGGGGAAAAACTGCATGTAAATAATGGCAGATGCCAAGTATAAGATTGTCCACTGGTACTGCCTCTTTCACTAGAGAAAGCTGCAAAGGTTAGAGGAGGGCAAGATAAAAAAAAGTGGCAACTTTTCTAAAGCTTCTTAAATATGTTGAGATTTCAGTTCCAGAATTTCTGTTAAACATGTGAGTGTGAATATGGGTGTGGAAGAGAAACAAGGGAGTGATGAGTGAGAGAGACAGGTAGAAAGAGATATGATCAATCTGCATGCTTTCTTTGGATGCATTATGTGAAAACCCACCGACTATGGATCATAGTCTGCTCTACCTCAGCACCTGTTGGAAGACTTGGATTTTTAAAGATTTCTGAAAACACAACATTGAGGGCAAACAAAATTCTGGGAAGATTCTTAGGTGAATCTTGCCATGAAAAAGGCCAACCTCCTAAGCCAATATTTCTATTTTTTTCTCTCTCAGGACCCTTCCTACATATATAAATTATAGAAGAAACCCCTCCCAAATGTTTTTGTTTGTATGGGTTACATTTATTAATATGTACTAGATTGAAAATTAAAATGGATACATTTTCTGCCACTACTTCCTTTTGCGATTGTTTGGTGGGAGTTTAATTTTGTATTATTTTTCAACATAGGCTGACAAATAATTTTGAGAACATCTTGGGGGATGCCCAGAAGTCCTTAGATTACTATTTAAGAAACACATGAACTAAGCCATTGCTCGCTACAAGTAGGGCCTAGAGTAAGCCATAACAGACCTTAGAGGATAGACAGAAACATCCTGAATACATTACTGGATTTTATATACAAATGTTATTATGTATTTTTATACATCAGAAAAACAATGTAGGTTGACATAATACAATGTTGGTTGATGTTCTGCTTCAAGGTACATTTAGAAAGGCAAAGATTCCATGTTGGTTGGAGCTGATTTACTAAACATTGGTATGCATAGCTTTTTTTTATCTACGCCCTTATGCCTTTTTATTGTAATGTTAGAAGCTAGCATATGTGCAAGTAAAACCATCAGCAAAAGAATAATACAATTGCCTTTGCTGGATTTATGCCCAGCAGGCAGGCTGCCAAAGGGAGGGAAAAAAATCATTCTAACTCCGCTGCTTGATTGTATAAATAGTGTGTCACAGCCTACAGAAAAATTAGCCAAGGAGATTACTTATTAAAAAATCAAAACATTAAGAAATCCTTATAGGACTGGAAAGAAGTACAATTTGTGCCTACCTGCTTGGCTTGTTTATGTTCAAGCTGGGAAATATGTCAATTGAATGCAAAGAAAAGAGAGAGAGAGAGAGAGACAGACAATGTTTTCATATTGCTTTCTGTGTGGATTTAGTTTCATATATACTAACCTCTGACCAAATTTTCTACAGGCTTGGTAATCATCTGGGTATGCAAGTTACAATAATACCAAAATGACAATAAGAACATCATAGAGACATCACCATGCAAATTCTATCCTTACATACTTGAATTCCCATGTCTGATGCAAGTATATAAGTCATATCCCAAAGATGATTTTTTTCAAGAGACAACTGGACTTTCTGGTTTTTATTTGAAGACGTTTTACTTCTCATCCAAGAAGCTTCTTCAGCTCTGACTGTCTCTCTGTGTGCATACATTTTTATTGTTGGCCCAATATTTACAGACCTGGACAGCAAATTCAAATCCTTCCATTCCCCACCATCCAGTCAGAGCTGAAGAAGGAGCACACACACACCAGAGCACAGCTAGTCCCCAATTCCCATTTAAATGGCTAGCAAAGTAAAAATTTACATTTTATTCTAACAGAATACAGACATTAAATATATTTCCAATTTTATTCCATTGAGAACATAGTCAACTTGCCTTTTGACTGAGACTGTTTTGATTTCACTTTGAATAAAAATGCATTTTCCATGTTGTGCATATTCCTATTTTCTTCTTTCAAAGTCTAATACAAAATAGATATGCTTTTTAATAGTTATTCTGACATAAGCATCTTATCTTTTAACAATATATCATTCCCATTCATGTACACCTTAAATGGCAAACTTAAAGAAATTTATTTTTCAAACGATAAACTTACAGGCTTGTTTGGTAAAATGTACCTTTTGATGCATGATCCATTTAGCAACTTACATAGTGCAATATTGTTATTAATCTTATTTTCATATTACACTTGTTATAATGAAGGAACCCATAAAGCTTTATCAGCAAGATTGTTTCCTGTAAAATAAATATATACATTTAGTAATATAATATAATATTATGTCTTCACTGTTGTTCCTTCCCCTGTTTTGTTTACTAAATACTTGTAATTCCAGCATATATATTTTTTCTTCAAAGCTATTCCTTCATCAAACATTTAGTGGTTGCTGTTTATCTGATAGATTTCAAATCACTTTGAATATCAACCAAACCTGAAGTATTTACTCATGCTGTTTTTATCTTATCTTATAAAGCAATCTTCCTGTTCATTTTTATAATGGTAACTTCATAAAAGGGAATCAAATGATTTTTTTTTCAGATCTTTGGAATGTACTACTGCTGAATGAAAATGGAATAATATTCTGGCAATATATTGAAATCTACACACTTTTAGAATATTCCATAATGTACTACTCTGATTGGAAAAGCCGTGGAAATCAGTAATATCATATTTAAAAAGCATTGTCTTATGTATACCGCTGCGGTATATTTTCCAGATGAAGGATCTTGCATTAGAAAATCAAAGAGAAGGAGAATTTATACAAGAAGCAGCACCAGAATACCATAATATCAAGAGGTCAAGAGCTGCATTTAATTGGTGGGAAAGAGGGGACCGAGGGCTGATATGATGACATCAAATGTTGGGAGAGGGCACTGACCTCAAATGAATAGAGCCACGTCCTGCACATTTTCCAGTTATTGGATATAAATTTGGAGTGGGTACCCTTCTTTGATTTGAAAGCATATTTTTGCAAAGCTTATGAAATGGTCTCTTTTGTATAGTTTCCACCTGAAAATAGTGAGAAAATGCATTGCTGATATGGGGCAATCACACAATCAAAATTCAGTGGCAGAGTCAAAAAGAGTTGGAAATGTAAGCTTGCCAATTTCTGCCTTGTGCATGTATCAGTGTCTGTTTTGCATGATTTAGTAATAATGTTAGCATTTTAATGATGCCTTTAGGTTTTCACCACATTTCAGATACACTGATTCAATAATGGTATTCACACAAAAGCAAACGCCAAGGAAGAAACAGTGTCCCCAATGTTTTTTTTTTATTCTTTTCTAAGACAGGATCAAACAGAGGCATAATACAACAGGAAGGGGGAAATAACTATTCCCTTGGCTGTGCTTAAATGTGTGTGGCATCCCACATAAAAGGATAGAGAATTATCCCTCAACTAAATAGATATCAAGGTCTGTGGTAGAAAAATAAAAAGTTCTCCTGAAAAAGATTTTCAAAATAAAATGATACATTGCCAGATTACCTGGTTTATCTCTAGATTACCTCTAGAGCAATTGAATGCCCACCTGGTTACTTGTAGCTGTATCTCATGAAGGTCACCAGCTATCTGTTACCATTCCTCAATAGAGGAATGCACATAAACAATTATTTCCTAAGAGGGTAAAAGGTGGGACTTACATATTTTAAGAAAAGATCTGAAAAATTTAGGAGATAACTCAGAGGTGAAATTCAGCCACTGGTTCTATAGAACCGGTTATTAGAAGAAATCTCCTTTTGTTTTTTTCCACTTTGCAGGGTTAATCCTGCAAATAAGGCAGTTGTTTCTAGCCTAATCTTTATTGCCTTGCTCACAGAAACTGCCTCTCCCCTTATTACATTGTAACTTTGGTGAAGTTTAATTCTGTGCTTGGTGATGTTTAACCCTGTGGCCACACCCAGAGAACTGGTAGTAAAAGAAATTGAATTTCACCACTGAGATAACTGCTTGTTAGAGGACCAGAATGGCTGGCTGACAATTGAAGGGAAATGGGAAGAGAAGGAGATAAATAGCTCAAAAGACATTTAGTGCTTGAATAGCCAGGTTAGTATGGACCTAGCCATGAGAAAGGAGGCATCCAGGTCAAGGGAGAACAGAGACCTCATGGAAATGGGGTAAGGAGAAACTGGCTGACACAGAGAAACTCTAGGGTGGAGGACATGCTGGAGGCAGCAAGGCATTGGAAATGCAGGGCTCTAACAACAATAGCAGCTTTACCACACTGAATCAGAAATACTGGACTCAGAACTCTACCTTTGCATGAAATAGGAAAATCAATGTGTGTCTATGGATCAAAATAGTGGGATATAAAGGCAATCAAGATAAGGAGGAGTAGGTGAGTCCAGAGATAAATGGTCCTAGTTGAGAGCTGTGTGGATGTATTGATGTCAAAAGCTAGAATCCAAGGTCAGCAATTTAGCAAACTACATTCTGAAGATAGAGAATAACCTGGGAATAAGATTGTTGAAGAAAAATAAGAGTATTTTTTTCTCTATCTATCTCCCTGCTTTCTTTTCTTATGAGTTCCTAATGTAAATGACTATCAGGAGACGAGGGAAGGAGCTGAGATTTAGTGAAGTAATTCTATGAAAATTGACAGAAGACATGCAATAACAAAACCCTGCACTCCTTCTGTGGCTGTATTGAAAAGTACAGCCAGATATCAGATACCAGATACCGAAGAGGAGAATTTCTGCGGAATCTTTTGAGTGAAGTATGATGGCTAAGAGGAGGATACAGCATCTCTTCAGACAACAAAGACCCAGAGTATCCAAACAATAAGACACTAGGTAATAGTAAGCAAGTTACACTGGGGAGGGAGGGGAAAGGGAGAGATAATAAAGTGATCTACCTTAAGAGTGAAGTCAAGCAATCAAACAAAAAGTTTGGGAAGAGAAAGTTGTTAATGAGAACATGAGGAGAGAGAGAGAGAGAGAGAGAGAGATTGAGAGATTAAATATCCTAAACTGACTAGAGAAATAAATTTATCATAATGGATAAAATATAATAAAGAATAGAAAATGGAAGTAGAAAAACAGAAATGGAGTGTAGCAGCATAAAATCAGATAAAAATAAGAATAGATGAAATACAATATAATTCAGCGTAAGGGAACAATAAAAACTCAGGAGAGGCTAAATTGATAAGATTTTCCTTTCTTTCACCTGTAATGACTCCTGGCAACTACAGTATCTGGATATAAATCCCTGCAGTTTTCTTGGCAATATTTTGGAAGAGGTTTTCTATTGCCTGTTTTCTAGGGCTAAGAGTTCACCCAGCTGGGACTAGAGCTGACAGTCTCTCGCTTCTTAGCCTAGCAACTTAACCTTTACACTAAACTTGCTATATATATATATACACTAAACTAGGTTTCTATACAAATCTGTGTCTGAGAGTCCAAGAGTAAAGTAAATAAGATTCACTGTAGCAATACTGAGAAGACTCTTAAAACATAGAGAAATAAGATTTAAAGGCTTAACAAAGAAAGCATAGCCTTGTTCAGATCTTTGTTTTCTTTTTGTTTTGTCTGTTCCATTTTGTTTGTGTGCCTTCAAATCAGTTTTTGATCCTGCTGGCTGCTTGAACGGGTCCCTGCAGTTTTCTCAGCAACTTTTTTTAAAGAAGGGATTTGCGATTGCCTGTTTGTTTCTTAGACCTGACAGAAAGAGTGACTGGTTCACGTCCAACAGGCATTGTGTCTAAGGTGGGACTAGAACTCATACTCCTGATTTCTAGCCTGATACCTTAACCACTACACCAAACTGTCTCTCTTGTTTAAGTTTATTTCACAATATTGCATTATTCTGATACATTTCACTTCCAATACTCTGTACACCACTTCATATGCTGTCAATCTCTTCTTCCACCCGCTTTATTCAGCATTATCTCTATTTCTACATATGCATCAGACCTTATGATCTATTCAAAGTATGAGAAGTTTTTGTTTCATGATCCTTGTTTCCAGTGAGCATTCAGACTTGATGTCCCTTACTACTGAATGCTTATTTCCTTTGGGTTGTTCAAGAATAATAAGCAGATTCCTCTGGCAATATAGTTCAAAAGTAGCAATCTCTTCCCTCTTACTCTTGTGCAAAATCCTTCTCTCATATTTTACATCATAACAGAAAAGGTTATTGAGTGGTACATTCAGAACTCCATGGCAATTGATCTATCCACCTCTTGGAATTTCCTTTTTTCCAGGTAATTTATGATCTGTCTGACTTCCTTCTCAAGTACAACTGGTTTCATGTTCTTCTGCATGAAATACAGGCTTACCTGAGCTAGTTTTACTGTATAGCTTTTCCAAATATTCCTAACATCTTTTTTTCATGTAATGTTCCATCATTAACTTATTTTTATATCAGTTCCTTGTGACATTGACACTTGGTTTGAATGTTCTTGTGATTTCTCTATATTTCCTAAATAGAGCCCCCTACTGTATTCCCTATACACATATGACTGCATGGCCACTACCAACTCCACCACCATCATCAAGTTTGCTG
>JAEANM010019494.1:0-12350 GCA_017656035.1 Myanophis thanlyinensis | reverse complement strand
CATCACTATACCATATAAATTCCCCCATCCCTCCCCCACCCCTTTTCATAACAATAATATACTCCAATGATTATCTCCATTTTTCTTAACCCCTTGCCCCCCCCCCCCCGGACACTTCCCAGAACAAGTAGTAAGTATCGTACTTTCCCAACCTATATTAAAATTAACTAATTAGCAACCCTTGGCTTTTGAAGGAGTCAAGAATATCTTCCAAAAAGTGAGAACCATTAACCAGCGGAATGGGTTTGACTTCCAGAAATTGTGAGTGGGTCCGTTATTGGAGGTTTTTAAGAAGACGAAACAGCCATTTGTCTCAAATTGTATAGGGTCTCCTGCTGGAACAGTGGGTTAGATTAGAAGACCTCCAGGGTCCCTTCCAACTCTATTCTGATTGGGGGGAAAAAAAATGTAGCCCAGAACTTCCAAAGTGGAGCATTTCTACACCTCCGGATGGTTCCTTGTAGTCCGTCTCCATCCTTTTATTACACGGAAATGAGTATTCTTGTGGCCTAAAAATAATAATCATGATGATGAAGATGATGATCGTAGAAAGCCACCAGGGGGCGATCCGTCACCCCTATGGGTTGTGAAATGATTTTTCAAGTTCGGGTTTGTGTCTATTTCTCTGTGTGTGGGTGTGGGGGGGGGGGACTTTTTTCCTATGCTGAGTCATCCGTGATGTAAGCATGAAACTTGTTGCCTTTTGAGTGTTTAAAAAAATGCAAGGGGGGGTGTGGAGAAAAATCTCATTCGGTATATAACCAGTCACGATGTTCCCTTCTAGGCATCACTTTTATGAATGAACTCTCCGGCGAGCTGCTGTTCTTCTTACGTCATATTCTAGGATGCAACTTTCAATGGGAACCCTCGTGGCAGGTAAAAAAAAAGAAAAAGAAAGAAAATGATGATGATGATGATGATAATAAATCCAAAATCTTTTCCCAAGTTTTTGACTTTGCTTTTAAAGATTGCCGTTGACCCTGAAATTAACCAATTTCAAACTTTCACACGATGCCTTCCTCTTCATGCGCCCGGATGAGGAGGACAAGCCTGGCTTTTGTCAAATGTGGGCATTTGATCCAAAGGTGGTTTTTTAAAAATATATATTTTCTTCTTTTTGTCTGTTCCTGATTGGCTGGAAAACACCTGGTTTGCCGTACAAAGAGCTGAGTTTCATGTGTTGCTTTTCAAAAAAAAAAATGGAGCGGGTGGGTGGGAGAACTAAGGATGTGGCGATGGCCGGTTTGGTGTAGGGGCTGAAGGCATCGGGTTGGAAATGGAAAGGATGTGAGTTCAAGTCCTCCCTTTAGGAAGAAAGCCAGTTGGATGGCCTTGGGACAGGCCTTCTTCCTCTCGAACCCAGGAAGCGTCGATGGGATGAAACTTCAAGGATGCAAACACAGAAGAACTGCTGGCTAATGAGAGCTGTCAGCTGGTGGAATATGTCACGGCTTCCTTCCCTTTCAGTGCAGGGGGTTGGACTTGATGACCTCTTGGTTCCCTTCCAATTCTTGTGACCTCCATTTATTTATTAATTAGATGTATAGGCTGCCTGTTTTGCTCTCCACGGTGCTATGAAAGAAGCAAAAGGAAAGGTGCAAAGAGCAAATATCTGCTGTGAACTCTGCGCGGGCATCAGGAAGGGCATCTGGCCAGTAAATGCTCAAGCCCATCCAGTCACCCTCATTTCCTACCACGAATTAAGGGATTACCAGGTCGTTTTTTGTTTTTTTTAAAAGGGGAGAGTTTTAGATGCTATGAAAGAAGTCAACTTTAATTGTAGGAGAATATTTTGGTATCTATTTTTACCGAAAAGGTCTGTGGGCTTTAGCCCATGTGGGCAATGTCTTTCTGAACAAAACAAAGGTTGTATTGCAAAGCTCAACAAGCTGAAAATCCGAACAGTGGCCATGTTCTCAGCAGACTGTGGGTTCAAGAAGGGGCTCCTCCCTTGGTTTTGCCTTAAAATCCAAACTAAACAGCCAGCCCTATCGGCTTTGCATTCCCCTTCCTGTATCTGCAGCCTTAGCAAAACAACCCGAGTCTAAACGTTTGCCGGATTGCAGTTTCCAGCTAGTAGGTTTCATCACCGCACAACCTTTCTCCCAGTCTTTCTCTTTCTCCAGATCACAACTCTTGGGTGTCTTGAGAATTCCCTGGGTCTTGTGCAATTATCCTTCTCCAAAGAGGTGTGCCTGTCTTTGACATGGACATGCCCAGGCTGAAGGTTTCCTGTTATTTTAGATTTCCTGTTATTTTATTTTAATTTAAAAAAAAAAAAATTCCTTGCTGGGGCCTCTTTTCTCTTCTCTTTCGTCCTCCAGAAATCTTTGCTTTTTTTTTTTTTTTGGACACTTTTTTGGGGGGGATGCTTAGAGCTTTCTCCGCTGTTTCGATGCCGGTTTGAACTGCAGGTTTGAGTATGATAGCTTGGCTCCAGGTGTTATAGGTGCTCCTAAGGCTTTTAAGAAGAGTCAGGGTAGCTATTTGTCTGGAATGGTCTAAGGTCTCCTGCTGGAATGAGGGGCTAGGGGGCTGGGGTTGGACTAGAATACCTCCAAGGTCCCCTTTCACCTCTGTTCTTCTGTCATTGGCATCAAAACAAAAGTTTTGGTTCTAATAACTCGGTTATTCTATGTTCCTATTCTGTGTTCGAACCATAGTACAGAGGAGAGGGGGTTGGCTTGTTCTCCAAAGCACCAGAGGGCAGACAAGAATTAACGGGTGGAGACTTGTCAGAGGGAGATCCGATCTCAAATTAAGGAGATATTTCCTGATGGCACGAACAATGAATCGGTTGACTGTTAATCCGTTAATCAACCATTAGATCAGAAGCTGTGGGAGCTCCATCACTGGAGGTTTTTAAGAGGAGACTGGACAGCCAATTTGTTCCGAAATGGTCTAGGATCTTCTGCTGGAGCAGGGGGGTTGGAATAGATGACCTCTGAGGTCCTTTCCCACTCTGTAAGTTCTGTGTCTTGAATCAGATCCAAGCCAAGATGCCTGCCCACAATAAGGTGTCATAGGATCAGAAACCAGCGTATCCTCCACAGCAATGCTTTTTTTAAAAATCTTCATTCAGCCTGGTTGTGCATTTTGCAGAGTGGCTAATCAGTGCAAGAAGAATGGAACAATAGTCAGCCGTTGGGGAGAGACCGTCCTTGATTTATGACTGAGCACTTAGCAACTGTTCAAAGTTGTGACCAAATTCGAAAAAAAGGGGACTGGGTTCAAAATGCCAACGGTTGGGCTAACCCTTCCGTGGTCAAGGGAACAAATGTTGGGTGTTTGGTAGTACGGCTTGCATTTAGGGACCGTCGTGTTCGCTTAATGACCATGTTGTAAAAAAAAACAACCAAAAATTTGAATTAAATGGGTCACACGACCGACGCATGTTCTGAATGCCGTGACGCACAACTGCTCCATTTTGCTCGTACGCGTGAACCGACTCTCCTCACCGTTCTGCGCAAAGGAGAAAACCGTGGTTCAAATCTAGGAAACTTTGCCAACTGAGTAAAAAAAAAAAAGCGGTCATACGTCACGTTAGAAACCTACGTACCAAAAGTTCCACAAAGTACGTGACAAGTAAAAAAAATGCAAGGATGTTTTTTTTTAAAATGTAAATAGTAGCCAAATCTGGACCGAAGGTGAGAAAATGTGAAGTGAGATAAAGTTTGTGAGGTTTGCCTGCTTTTCTTACTAGCAAAAAAATACTCACTGCCCTCTGCTTTGTTTTCCAACCAGGAGTTATCTCCGTGCTGCTGATCGCGCACTGCAGAGTCTCATCAGGGAGACCTTTGCACGAAAACAGCAACAATTCCATGTGTCACGATGTTCGGCCTTGCAAACACCCTGTCTTTGATCAAGTCCGGTGCCTGGTGTCACATCTGAACATGTCAGCGCCAGCGTTATTTGATAATTATGTAAGTCATCTCTTTTATAACTCTTTGCTATCCTAAGGACAGGTAGACCCCCTGGCTTATGACTGTAACCGGAATGACAATCGTAAATTTATGCCATTTTATCCACCGAAATGGAAGATTTGGGTCCCACGATGGACGAATGACCGCAAAATCTTTGTCCCAAAGGTGATTTTTTTTTTCCCAGAAGCAATTGGACTTTCTTGTTTTTGGTTGGAAGATGTTTCGCTTCTCATCCAAGAAGCTTTTCGGTTCTGACCCGATGGTGGGGAATGGAAGGATTTATTTATTTTATTTAACAGCATTTCTGTACCGCTCCTTCTCCCAAAGGACTCGGGGCGGTGCACAGCCATCTAAAAACGCAAAATATGACAATTAAAATACAATTAAAATAAATTAAATCAGTGGCCAATTGAAACCAAATTATAGAAATGTTAAAAATAAAACAATTTAAAATTATCAACCAATAAAAGCCAATTAAAAACCCCCAACCGATAGTACTAGGCCATTTATATTTTTTGCAGACAGCTGATCATTTGCATCCTTTTAAAGGCTTGTTGAGGTCACTTGGAGGTTTTAGCTGTGTTCTCAAATGACCCTGAGGACACAGAAAAACATTCAGGTAACCTCAATGACCCTCTTAAAAGGATGCAAATGGCCAGCCATCTGCAAGGAACATAAAATCTTCCTTTCCCTGTCATCCAGTCCGAGCTGAAGAAGCTTCTTAGATGAGAAGCAAAATGTCTTCAAGGGAAAACAAGAAAGTACTGAAAAAGTACCTTTGGGACAATTTATGACCTGGATGACCGAGAAACTCCATAGACCAAAAGTTGATGGAGTTAGCACAGATGGCTCAATTGACTGGCTTGGATTAAAGAAAAGAAAAGAATTAATTTTGTTTCTACAATGGTACCTTGGTACTCAGCTGCTTTGAAACTCATTGAATTTGGGACTCAATGCATTATCCCGGTACTCATCGTTTTGTTTGGTACTCATCCTACAAGCTAGAACTTGTCTGGGTCAGCTGCCTTGTGACTCACTGTAGTATTCCTTATGGGAAAAAAATTGGTTTGTTACTCATTGTTTTTGGTACTCATCGTGCCTCCCGGAACCAATTTAGGATGAGTACCGAGGTATCATTGTACTTGGAAACCGCCGCTGGACTTTGTGCTTGAGATGAAAAAAAAAAAATGAGCTGTTTTGGGTTTCCCTGATCGGATAGGTTAGCTGTTATAGAAATGGCTAGTAATTATTATTATGCAAAAGTAAAGTTGAGGCTATATGTTATTACCTTATTCTACTGCACCAAAATGAATCAGAAATCACTGCTTTTCTTTTTAGGTGGGTGGGTGAAAGTAGCATGTGGATTTTGACCATTTTCAACATGTTTCACTCTCCAAACATGGGTGTAAGTGTGGGGGGAAGGGTTGTCCAACCTTGGCCATTTTTCAGACCATGCTGACTGGGGAATTCTGGGCATTGAAGTCCACAGGTCTTCAAGTGGCCATGCTTGGATACACCTGGCGTACAGGTTGCATTCCCAGATGGAAGGGCCTTTTTGATTTGTCTTCTGAAACGAAGGGGGTTTCTTTTCTTTTTCTTTTTTTTTAAACATCCCTTAATTTGGTCCTCTTGTTTCTCCGGAGCAGCTCAGAACCCAAGGCCCCCCTTTCAGCGAGAAGAAACAGCTGGACGAATTTTGCGAGCCTGACCAGGCGTTTCCTCCTTTCGACAGCTCGCTCAGCAACAAGGAGAGGGTCATCAACCTCTACAAGATCTTCGTCTTTTTCAACGCCTCCTTGGACAACATCACCAAAGACCAGGAACGCCTCGAAAACGTTGAGTCCAAGGAAGACTTGCTACGGCGACTCAGAAATACCACCACCAACACTGGTGGCCTCTTGTCCAATCTCACGTGCCTGCTCTGCTCCAAGTACAAAGTCAACCACGTGGACGTGACCTATGGCAATCATTCCAGCACCAGCAACTTTGAGAAAAAACAAAAAGGTTGCCAGGTACTCCGGAAATACACAAAAGTCATCAGCCACGCGGCGCAAGCTTTGGGACATTGTCATCACAAGCAGACGTGATGCTAAGATGCCTTCCTTGGCCTGATCCTCCTTCTCCTTCTCCTTCTCCTCCTCCTCTTTCTTCTGGACCTCCCTTTCCATCTCCTCTTTTTGTACAGAGAAGAAGAAATCTTGCTGGATACGGAGGGCTTCTGATACTTCTCCTGTCATTTCAACCTCTAGGCCACTAGCTTGCCTTGAAATATTTCTCCACCTAGTTTTGAGGTGGAAATACCAAAATATTTATTTGCATCTCAGGGTTGCGTTACACAAAAATCCCTCCTCTCTGACTCCTTTCTTATTTTTTATTCCCTTTAAAAGAACCAGAGAGTCCAGCACCTTAACAAATATTTAAAAGGACAATGAAAGTCAAGAAGATTTACTTATCTTCTATCTATCTATCTATAAACAAAGGATGGGATGAAAGGATGGGAATTAAGATTTTTCTGCGCACAGCAGGAATAATTTATTAGCCCTTTTTTGCAGGGTTAAAAACTTTCCCAAAGTTCAGGCATTTTTGAAATTTGAACATTCCTTTTTTTTTTTTTAGTCAATGCCAAGTTTAATTTAATAAGAGTTTAATAATAGTTTATTGGATGTATTTTTATGATCCTATCTAATGTTATTATTTTATTGTGCTGTATTGGAGATATTGGTGTGTGTGTGTGTGTGTGTGTCTATACGTGCACATAAACACACAACCACACGTATAGTTTACTGCTGGCTAGTAGGAAAGATTAGTCTTTCGACTGCCAGAAATATTATTTTTTTCCCAGTGACTTCTTCCTTGTTAGAAGCAGACATGTAGGGTGAGAAGAAAATTTTGAACCAACCCCTCCCAAATTTAAAACGATTGTTACCTCCATCTATTTGAAGCCCTATCATCTTCTCATGTGACCTTGTTCTCGAACCGTAAAGTTTGTAAACTTCAGCCTCCTTCCAGAGGTGCTTTTTCGAGAGGCCCCTGGACTTGCGTTTTCCCATGAAGACGTTTCGCTTCTCCTTCCAGAAGATCCTTCAGTTCTTGACCCAAAGGGTGGGGGGAGTGGAAAGGTTTATATTGGCCATTAGTGCTCTTTCAACTCGGCGGTTCACCTGTGCCCTTGGAGGTCAGCTGAATAGTGCCAATAGGTGTGGAGTCTTCTTGGAAGTGCTGAAAAGACTGTGTAGTAGACCAAGGGTCTTCTCCAACCTTGGCAACTTTATGATTTGTGGACATCAACTCCCAGAATTCTGGGAGTTGATGTCCACAAGTCGTAAAGTTGGAGAACACTGTTATAGACTGGAGATAGATGATGTCCTGTCCCGTTCTTCGCTACTGAGAGAAGGCTGTTCAGTTTAAATGTTGATGGCCTCTTTGACCAGAGGTCCTCTCTGGACGTCGCTGAGAAGCAAAACATCTTCAAGGGAAAACAAAGTCCAGTGGCTTCTTGAAAAAAAAAAAACTTGGGGGACAGCCGTGACCAGGATGATTGAGAATCTTCAGAGATGCTCAAGCTTCCTTCATTACTGGCCATGATAGCTGAAGTCCAGCATATTTGGAAATTCAGAATTCATATCTGGTCCAGAAGCTGAGATGTATGAAGCTCATCCCGGTTTCCAACTCACTAAGTGCCTTCTTAGATCGCTCTTTCCCAAACAAACCATCTTGTAGGATTAGTAACAGTGCCAATCTACCTCACAGGATTGTTGTGGAAATGATCTAAAATGCTTTGAATGTGCTATTATTTATTATCTCTCTATTTTTTATTTTTTATTTTAAAAAAAAAGCAGTATTCCAAGACATCTCTCCAGGTCAAAAGAGGGTTTTGTCTTTCAGTATTTTGCCACTTCCTTTTTCCGCACATTTTTATGTAAAGAATTTTGTTTTGAACGATGTATAAATGTGCACAAAAATTGAGAGAGAGAGAGAGAGAGAGAAAGAGATGGAGAGAAAAGGTGCAATAATTCCAAATTTGGAGGAATTGGATAATCTCAGCTAACCCTAATTCTAATCCCAGCCCCAACGCAAAAGGAAAATTTAGAAAACTGTAGCTAGAAAACTGTAATGGAAAAAATGTATTTTCCCCTCCAAGCAAACTGGTGGATGCTGAATGAAATGAATGCAGGGATTCAATTCCATGCAATTCACTTTTATGCAGGCCAGCAAATTGGTTGGGTGTGTATTTAAGCATCTTCTAGCTAATCTATAGATTGGGTGCATTCACAAACCATGTTTGGTCTTCATTACCTTGTTTTTCTAGATTTGCACAAGACCTGAAACTGAAATTAAAATCCCACTGCATGGTGGGGCCACCAGAGAAAACCAAAACTAGCCAAGATTTAGCATGTTGTATGAATGCAGCCACTGGATTTGTAACTGACATGATTAATCAGGTCCCTAGCTGGGGTTGGTCCCTCGCTACTGAGAATTTAGTTTGCTTGAACCCTGGGACCTTCTCAGGGTATATCCCTGACAAATGACAAGAGACTACTTTAAAAAATAATAATAATAATAGATGACATATTTGCAGAGGTCTTTCAAAGGTGGCACCTTGGTTGCGTTGAACCAACCATAACTAGTCCTTTGAAGACTTTGTTTTTTAAAAATTGTTTATCTCCCATCCCTTGGCTCCCACTCCTGGTCCAACTCTTTCTCTCCAACTGGAGATATTTATTTTAAAAAGCCTAGGAGGTTTACCCATCCCGTTCCTCTGCTTCTTCAACCTTCTCTCCATCTCAGCCTCTGAGATGGCTCCTTCCGATGGTTGACAAGATCAGAGTTTCCTAACTTTGGGAAGAGCCAGCTGTAAAAATGGAGGAATCCCACCCCGAATCCCATCCTTGGAGTTCTGGAGATGACAGGGAGATGAGGAAGGTATATATAGAAGGAACCTAGGTTAAATTGAACCTCTTTAGCACAAGGGGAATGGGCAGAGATCCTCAACCAAGTTCCTAAATTTAAAGCATCATGATTGTGCCTTAGGATTTAAATGCAATGTATTTTGTATTTGGGACTGAATGTTTTGGGGAGCTCCTGCACTAGAATATTCTTAGACTGTTGTTTGTTCTTCTTGATGATGATAATAATAATAATTAATAATAATAATCTTGTGGGACTTTCGAATACAGACTGGTTGTCATTTGGAACACAACACACCATATCACGTTGAAAACTGAAACATATAATTTATTGATATCGCTATACCAGGAGATGCTAGAGTTGAAGAAAAAGAACTGGAAAAAAATCATGAAATATTGCGACCTGTCCATCAAAACTACATGATTATGGATGAAACATGTGACAGTGATAATATTGTAACTGGGGCACTTGGAATCATGTCCAAGAATTTTGCAAAATACATCAAGAAGCTGCAGCTTCCTGATGTAGCGCCAGTGGAGCTGCAAAAGACTGCACTACTCAGAACAACATACATTTTAAGATACTTGGTTGATACCTCGGATGCTGTATCTATATCAACCATCAGCACCAGTCAATGATATTTGTGATACATTTTTAAATGTCAGTTGACTGAATTTCATGTTTAATGAATAAAAATATAACAACAACAACAACAACAATAATCCCTTCAACTAAAAAAGAGAAGGAATTTAAAGAATAACACTACAGCTTCAGTTATAACTGGAATACATGGCACCCAAAATGAACAAATAAAAGAGGCCAAACATTATACCACCAATATGGAAAATCAGAATGGAAAATAAAAACAGCATGCAAGCAAACTAGAACGTGTAAAAAAAAAGAAGTTTGATAATAAGAAGACAAAAAAACAGTTGATCAAGAAATATCACCAAGGAAAACCAAGGAAGCACTAGAAATAATAAAATGGCAAATTAAAGCTATAGCCAAGACGATTAGCAATTAGAAGCTCAAATTGCACACTATAGACAAAAATCTCAAATTTTAGTCAAATCAGAAACATTTTTATCAAAATACCAATAGAGAGATTGTTTTGTCAACACCTGACAAAGAAGAAAGAGTGCAATTCTGGATATAGCTCTGTAACAAATCCAAAGAAAATGAACAAGAATGCAGCTTGGATAAAGGAGGTAGATATGAATGAAAATGAAAATAAAATGAAAGAACTTGCTATAGCAGCTGAAATGATGGAAAACAGGGCAAGGAAGGCCAAGAACTGATTTGTACTACATAAACATGAACTACATAGTTCTTGTTGAAACATTTGATGATCTACACATACTGTGTTTCCCTGACCTGGACTTATTTTCTTTTGGACACAAAAATAAGGACTAGGTCTTATTTTCAGGGGAAGTCTTACCTGTTACCTTAGGACTACCAAGCCAGGCCTCCCATGCCCAACACATGTTGTGCCACTGCCTGTCTTATTTTGTGGCTGGTTGTGTCTAGACAACACATGGCACATCTCACTAGTTCTACCACTTGTGGCAGAAGACCATAATGCACGTTGCACTGGTGCCATGGCTCATGGCAAGAGACTGAATGGTGTGTCATGGTGTTGCACGCATGAGCAGGAGAAATGCCTCATGTGGTGTCTGGTCACGAGCTGCGTCACTGGCACGATGCATCATGTGATGTCTAGCTGTGAGTGGTAGCACTGGAATGACGAGGCACATGGCATACTGCTAGAAATGGATGCACTGGTATGATGAGCCATGTGGCCTACTGCCATTAGCAGTGGCACTGGCACAATGCACCACATTGTGTCTGGTTGCAAGTGGTAGCACCAGCGTAATGCTCCATATGGAATGTGGCCACAAGCAGCCGCATGTTGCCACAGAACATGTCAGTCAGTGGCACAACAAGGGTTGAAGCATAGGAAGCCTGGCTGCGGCGGTCCTAAGGTAAGTGGGTATGGGATACATGGGACATCTCCCCCCACCCCCATCCTTGATTTTTACACATGTGCTTCACCCCACCTTGTACAACTAGATGGTGGGACAGAGCTGATGGTGTTTTAACTAGGGTTTATTTTTTGGGATAGATCTTAATTTTGGGGTAAACACGGTACTTGTCAAGCAGTTTAACAGTTTACCGCAACATTATATTGAAGATTGATTAACTTCTGGTAAAATCTATCTGCTAGAACATGGCAAAAGAAAGCAAAGCAATATACCAATAGCAATAGACTATCTGGATGGAATTTCAAAACCTCTGGAGCAGCACTTGAACACTTGATCTTTACAAAATCAGAGTCAATTGCAAAAAGCAACTTTACCTGCAGCAGCTCATGTCCTGTGATAATACCTTTAATATCACTGAACAACAACTTCTGCCCACTTCAGGTCTTTGGAAAGGACTTGATAAGTGACAAAAATACCATATCCATTCCAAACATTTGGCTGACATGTGACAAACATAATTATAATGAATACTATCAAACAACAACATCTTCCTACCTGAGATCTTTGGAAAAAACTCAGTAGATAGATATAAATATAAATCCAGTCTAAACATCTGATTAACTGTGCAACCAATGATATTAATAAAGTTTTTAAAGCTTTAGTAGTTTCAGACTAGTTAATTATAATTTACTCATTGTTTTATTTATTTACTTGATTTAATTTGGTGCTACCTAACTCTAAATGATTCTGTAGGGCTGAAAATACACCAAAAACATGTCAATACACCGGATAATAGCTGACAATACACAAACAAAACACAGACCTGACTACTGAAATCAGAATTGGTAATGGTCGGATATTTCTTTTCCCAGTAAGGGATTATGTAAAGCCACTGTGAACTAATACAGCTGTCTCAATATTTTCAGATGTTCAAAACTGGAAGAACTCCTGAAAAGTTATCAAACTAAGTAATTTCTTGAATTCTTCTCCAGCTATAAAAGCAGTTGCTTTGTGAGTTTCAGATAGAAGTAATGGAGTAGAAATAGCAATATGATCACTATGTTAGAACAAAAAAATATACTGTCTATAGTGTATAGTATCTTGGAGTGGAAAGAACTGAAAAGTGCATTCTAATGCATACTAATTACATCTTCTCATGGTTATTTAACAATTTTAGAATGAAATGCTATCATTTTTCCTAATTAAGTCATGGGGATGTTAGCTATAACATCTTTTCAACATTTAATTCCAGCATGAAACTATATGGAAAGGCGAATACTTAAATCCCAAAGACTGAAATCATAAGAAGTCTAGAACAACTTAAAATGTGCTCTTTTTATTTATTCATTTCTGAGAAAAAGTGTGGGCACAAAACTTGATATAGTATTCATCTTTGTGTAGGTATGGGTGCCCATTTTGGGTGGTGTTGGTGTTGAATCTTAGTATGCAGTGCAGTTTTATCTGCCTCCCCCCACCGCAGGGAGGCGGAGCCAATTAAATGGTTCCGCCCCAGGCGCCTGATGGATCCTGATAGGTT
>JAEANM010019493.1:0-12350 GCA_017656035.1 Myanophis thanlyinensis | reverse complement strand
AGAAGGCCACAGGGAGCCAATGCAGCTCGCAGAGGAGAGGTGTAATATGGGAGCTCCGAGGAGCCCCCAGAATCACTCGTGTGGCCACATTTTGTACCAACTGCAGCCTCCAGATGGTCTTCAAGGGGAACCCCATGTAAAGAGCATTGGCATAATCTAGGCGAGAGGTAACAAGGGTGGAAGTGACTGTACAAAGAGCGCCCCGATCCAGAAAGGGCTGCAACAGGGAGATCCTTTGGACCTGATAAAAAGCCCCCCTGGAGATGGCCGCGATCTGATCTCTAAAACATCTTACGATGTTTTACTAAAGTATATGTTGAGGATTCATAAACATATTTAAGAGAAAATATGAGGTAATATCTGTTGCTACATTTGGAAGTGTTCCCAAAATCAGATCAAGACTTACAGACTTTGTTACATTGCAAATGATCAAGAAGCTGGATCATCTGAAATTGCTGCATTCTGTGCTATAGTATATTGCTAATTTGGATGTTTCTGTTCTGCTCCTTTACTTGGTCAGTTCCTGCTCTGGATGGGTCAATATTCAGTTGACTCATGCAGTCCAAATGTGGAAAGCAGGAGCAAGAAAAGTATTTTTACAAATATTTTATTATATTTCATAAACAAGTATTAAAATGCAAGCTAATATAAAGGGGAAAAGGAAGGGGAATAACAAGTTAAAATGTGACAAAAATGCATCAAACATATATAAAACAAAAATGACCTTCATCTTTTTTCATTTCAATTTTTTTCTAATTCAAATAAAAATTAAATATTTAAATTATCTTAAAATGCTAATAGTTAGCATTCTAGAAAAGCAGGAGCAAAATTGCAAATGACAGTTTGGATTTGATTGTCAAAGTTTCCAAGAGATTTTGGGTAATATAATTGATTAGGGGAGGGGAGTATTGGTCTTGCTATAAATCTGTCAACTACCTTCTCAATCTGTAAATTTGCAAGGATTCTTGCAGAGATAGGTCTCCAGTGTGTTTTCTATAAAAAGACTTGATTATGCAGAAAATCCCACCATTCAAGGAAGAATGTAACATATTGTATTTCTCAGTTCTGTATGTATTAAAATGTCATCAAACCACTCTACCAAAACCAATTCTCTTAATGCCGGCTGAGATTCCCTGGTGCAACATCTGTAAATGAAGTTCAGCAATAAAATAAAATATCTGAATAAGAGTTTTTTTTTAAATTTAGACAGAACTTTTGTTGCCGCAAATTGCCTCAAGTTCCTCAGAATGCAGTGTGTTCCCTTTATCAAACACTCCTTTGGTAATGCACTCTAGGATATCTTAAGCGTTTTCCCCCAACATATAACTTGGAGAATTTCAGCCAAGAAAATCCTGATAAAATACTTAGGCACTCCACTTTCTCAAATGGTTCAGATTCTGTTTTCTTGAGTGTGGGAATGAGTTTTTAAGATTGATTAGATAAACTTTTATCTGGTTCTTTTCCTAAATTCAAGCTATCACCTACAAATTCAAATGATATGTGTTGGAGGTTTGAAAAACTAGGATTACTAGATATCTGAAAGAATGGGAAAAAACATGCTGTCTTTTGTCCTCATGTCTTCCATCCAACAAGCATAGTCATAAAAAGCAAATATTATCTGGCTTTTTTGAGTGTCTTTTTCTTTTTTTGGATTGTTTTCACAACAGTCATTCAAACTTTTCTGTAATGTAGCCTTGTAAATTGCTTGTATCTGTCTTTCCCTTGACAAACTCAACCGCCAAGAATTGCATTATTTAATTGCATTATTTAATTTATTTCCTAATTCCAATAATTGGTTTCAATCCAGCCCCTTCAGATTTATGATCACTGTAATCATAAAAGTCATGTGACTCACATTTCTATGGTGAAATTCAAAAACATCCTCAATTCAATGTCATTATAGCCTATGTTCTTGAAAATAAAGATTTGTTGGAAAAATTTTGCTAATAAAAAACCCAGTGTTTCTGATCTTGGAAAAAGTAGTTTCATATATATGTAGACCTAAATAAACTTTTCCTGCAATTTGTTATGGATGCTAAAAAAAAGCAAACAAAACCTGTATGTCTTTCTTCCTGCCATCAAATTGTCAATGTTCTTTGCCTGTTGAGATATCTGGTAATTCTATGAAAAGCCAAGAATCTTTCTACCCAGAAAAACAGAAACTCCGAATGGAGTTAGCCTGCCTCTCTTATTGGCCTTCCAGTTTTGGATAAAACTAACTGGAATTTTAACTTCCTCCCTTTCCCATTGCCTTTCAAATTAACAGCTATATTTTGTATTCCTATCTTCTATCTTCTCTCTCCAAGAATGTCTGTAGCAAAGTGGGACAAGTTATGGAAAGTTAGGGTGGGTTGTATCTATATGCTATTAAAACTCTTGGGTCTGTTTGTAATCTTCAGTTTGGAGAAATTGGAAAAGGTAGGTCAACAATTATTGAACTATAGTAACTCAAATTGGTGGGCTAACAGAATGTTGGGACCCACGACTCCTGTAGGAATGAAATTTGGGGATGTTATGGCTACTTCAGTGCCACAATACCTTCTAGCTGCTCTTCCCAGAAACTTATAGATCGATACAAGGGGTATATCTGCCTTTCCTGCCTATCTCTGGTTCTGCACTAATTGGCTGGCGGCAAGACTTGATTGGCAACCAATCATTGGTTGGGTTGGAACTGAGGCCAAAATTTGAAATTTCTTAACAGTGACGGTCCTTTTATGGAAGGACAAAGGACCTGTTGGTGAGGTAGGCTGGCTACAACTTCCTCCCTGGAGGGAGGGGACTCTTGACATAAGAAGATGGGGAGTGTGGGTGCATTCTCCTTAGTTCCCCTTGTTTCCCCTCCCCCACAAAGTGACAGGCAGTTCCTCTCACCAGCCAAGGAGGAGGAAAAGGATTCAGCAGGGCTCCCTCAAAGATTGTGAGGGCAAGATTATATGTGGAAAGATGAAGGATGAAGGAGGGGCTGGGATGTCTACTGGTGAGGTAGGACTGGCTGGGAGAAATGGTGGAAGCCTATCTTTTATGTGGAAAGAAGAATGACCCAATGCGTCATGGGTTGTCTATTTTTAGAAAGAATGATATCTTTATTTCCTAAATGTCCGTGTCCCTTTTTTTGCATCTTTCTTCTCAATGATTCTATTTTTGTCCTGTGCATGGTCTAAAGTTGTTATAGAGTTGGACAGCCTATAAATGTAATATATTTTAAAAATTCACCATTCACATTACTGCACAAGCCCTTCCTTTACTTGACAGTGTCCCAATGATTGTAAGGTGCAGCTTGTGTAGTGACATTACTTATATACTTATACATACTTATATCCTAGTAATGTTCCTTGCTTATTGGCAAAGAAAAAATAAAACAGGCCAGTTCTTTTGTTTTGGGCTACTAGCTGCTATTCATTAGTTGAAAGCAGACCAGTTGCAGATTGTAACTACCGACCTGTTTTTTGCTACTAAGCAATGATCGATCTGTCATAATATTAGTCATGCTAACTTTTGCTTGGATTTTTTTTTAAATCTGTGAGGCAATGTCATTGATACCACTACTCAAAGTTCCCAGACAACATATCATTCAGGAGATTATCTTCCAATTCCATTTTGATGAAACATTGCTCATCTTGGATGTCTTAACCATTGATCTACCTAATAAAAGAATGGTCATGCACAGTGGTTAATTCCAAAATACCTTCTTCTATTTTGAAGACTTCAAGGTTTGTTGTGAATATTTCTGCTCTCCATCCCCAATTCTGAAATATTACTCAGGAGTTATACTTCGAGAACTAGAAGTCAAAGTTTCCAATTTATTGGACATTGTTCCCCAGTGTGCCATAGACATAGTAGTTTATGTTATGAATTATGACCTACTAATGGTGCCGAAAAGACAAATGGGAATTAGGACATTCTCAGCTGTTCAATGACAACAAAATCGTACATTATTTAATAAAATCCATCTTTTGTCTTGTCAGTGTGATTGTTCCAGAAAACTGACTCAGTGTTCTTTAATAAAAGGTGAGGGATTGTTTCACTGTCCCAGAAGCAGAACAGTGCTTATAAACAACAGACAAGGCCAGAAACAGCAGTCTCTTTCTTTCATTAGAGAAATATTTCTGGGAATAGTACAAATGCTATTTTAGATGTGAGCTTCTAAGTACTCACCCTACTTTAATGATATTTCAAATGCGCGCTGCTGTTTGCCTGAGTTGATTAAAAGAGTGCTTTTAAAATCCTAAAAAAAGTCTTTTCTAAACAGATGGTAAATTTTAGCAGAACCAAAAGACCAAGAAACTTTTTGCCTTTTTAATCTTTTATTAAACAAGCAGCTAATCATTTATATGTCTAACTTGATTCCACTGGCTACAGTATATCCCAACTTTCTTCTTGGTTCACTTAGATGTCAAGTAAAAGAAAGGCTACATCTTTTCAACTAAGGATGCTTAAATCTTAAAGTTTAAATAAAACCTACTCCAGTAGGAATTGAGTATGCAATTTTTTGAAATGACTTTTGGAATCTCTGTCATAAAAGGTTTTGACATTTGATATTAAAATTTTATATTGTTAGATCTGGGACAAGTGAATGGGACATTAACTGAAGTTTATTGTAAACAAAGAAGAAAATTATTTCTGTGAAATATGTAAATACAGATTATCTCAATACAAAAGAAATATTTTTTTTTCTTAAAGTGGGATTAATCTAAAAGCAATTGTCTTCACCTGTTACAAATGCAATGTTATTTGCAATATTTGTGCAGTCAGATCATTTTGAAAAAGTACTAACTTTTTTGTAGGTTGTCTGTATTGTTTTACCTCGTGGAAGTAGATAAATAAGTGCTACTTATGGGTGATAAAGACATATTCTTTATAAAGAGATTCATTCTTTTCCTTATTTCCTTAGCTGTATGTGACCCTCCATGCCAGAACAAAGGATCCTGTAGCCGTCCCCAGCTTTGCATATGCCGCTCAGGCTTCAGAGGATCCAGGTGCGAAGAGGTGATTCCAGAAGAAGAATATCATCCTCCTGGCCTTGCAATTGCCTTTCAGCCTCCAGCAGGGTCTCTTCCAAAGATAATAAATAGCGCAGAAAAAAGAGGGCCTCAGCTGCCTAGCATACAGAAGCTACCAGCTGGGTAAGTTATCCCAGTTATATGTCACAACAGTTATTTCCTTTTTGTACGTTTAACAGTGATGTAGTGGAAGGACAACTAGCTCCATTCTAGAACAAATGTGGAGAACAAGAAAGATGCATCTGCACACACTCACCTGCTCTGGAGAATCATAGACAAACAAATCCCTCTTGAAATATGTCTGCCTAGGACAGTGATGGTGAACCTTTTACTTATGGAGTGCCGAAAAGTACGTGCTTTGCGCGTGCCATCCACACTTGTGTGAGGCTCCTCCATGTGTGCTGCATGTTCAACCTCACCATCTGTGCATGCATGCAGATTTTGCACATGCAATGGATGCATGCTGCATGCAGGCATTCATGCACACATGAGCAATCACGTGTGCATGTGCAGGAGAGCTCTGAAGACCAGCTGGATTTCCTGCTGCAATTGCACACGTGCACAGCGGAGGCCCGAAGACCAGCTGGGTCTCTGCAATCGTACATCCGTGCATGTGCAATCGCATGTGCATGCTCAGCTGGAGGTAAGTTGGCCGACAGCTTGCATGCCTAGCAACCTGTGACACCCATGCCATACGTTCGCCATCACTGGTCTAGGATATGTAAGTTGGATTGGCAATAAAACTGTGTTGCTATTACTGTCTTAAAAAACCCACTACCTCATACTTGCTGCTAAAAAAATATTTTTTTTCTTCATTTTTCTTCTAAACTGTAAGAAAGCCATTTATAAAATTGACTGCTATCATTCCATAGGTCTCAGTCAAAGATGAGGGTGACTCATGAGTGCTGCATGGTGAATTTACAGTATTTAGGAAGGAAGTAGATAACAATTGCTGAAATGTGAGGATATTTTGGTATTGTTGTTATCGGGGAGGGGGGATAGATGTTTATGACATGAGTAAAGTTTAATACTGAATGGTTAATCAGAAATTGTCAATAGTAAATATATAAACTACAGCTGTTAGTTCACATGTCCTTTTTCTTTCAATCCCTATTCCATATATGGGCAAAAAGATTTTAAAACTTGGTTTAATAGTGCTTTTATGATTGAGTCCTTCAAAACAAAACCTACAGGGAAAAGTGCCAATCATTTGATCCCATTACGCCCCCAGTATAGCTTTAAATGTACCTTTTAAATGTAAGAAGAATAAGTCTAACATTCTTTCAAAACAGTTCTACATTTGGATATATAAAAAATATATATGATCCTGTCAAGAACTTTGGAAAATATGGGCACTTGGCAACTGGCATGTTTTTATGACTGTCCTGGGTTCATCTGATCATCAGTTGTAACTGATTTTAAATTGTTTTTTAATTTTTAGTATGTATTTTAAAATTGTTTTTAAATTTTAATTTGGTCGGCCTTGATTTAATTAATTTTAATTGGGTTTTTAAATTGTTTATTTGTATGTTTTTACCTGGCTGTGCACAGCCCCGAGTCCTTCGCGAGAGGGGGCAGTATAAAAAGCCATAGATAAATAAATAAATAAATAAATAAATAACCTTTCCAGTTGATTTCTGATAAGCAAAGTCCACTGCATGATTCACTTAATAACTGGGTAAAAATGGTTGTAAAATGGGGCAAAACTCACAGCTTAGAATTGGAAATTTTGGGCTCACTTGTAGTCACCTCGGTAAGCCAAAGATTACATACAACTGAATGGGAGGAGGCACATTTGCACCCTAAAGTAACCTGCAGGAGTTCGATTCTCTCACATTGACTGCATCCTCAGCCATATCCATCATGAAGCATGGTAGACGGTATCTATGTTATTGGGAGAAGAGGAAAAGTCTGCTTTGAATCTGGAACAATTTTAATTTGCTTTATTTGTTGGATAAGGATGAGATGAGGGAATTGCCTAAAGAAATACCCCTCCCCAAAACCTCTTATTGATCATATTCATACCCATTTTTAGGGAGAATTTGAGGATTAGTGCCAGCACTGAACAACATGTATTTTGGGTGACATTTGCCCATTTTAAGGAGATCTTTTTGATTTTCATCATTCCGAATATTTGGTATAATCCTCAAAATGTGTTTATCTCATTACGTTTTCGTAAATCAAGGTCATTTATAAGCAAGTTAAAAAGCATAGATCCCCCAAAAGATCCTTCAGTTTCTCTACTTCTTATATTTCTTCATGGAGAAAATTGTCCACTTATTTTTATCTGTGTTTTTAAACGACAGTTCCATTTTATTTCATGACTGCTAAATTTATTCAACATCTTTCATGAACTCAGTGAATTTCTTTCTGAAAGTTCAAATATGTCCTGTTTCATTTGTGTGTTTTCTAAAAAAAAAAAAAAGATTTCTCAGGTAGGGTTTACTTGTACAAAATTCAGCAACATTTGTTACTTTATATATTTCTTATTTCTTTCCTCTATTCCCAACAATATGTCCAAAAGAAATATCAAACCAGCCTGCCTATAATTTCCCATTGGGTTCCTTTTTAAAATAGGTGTCATGCTGACTATTTTTCAGTCTTCTATCACCAGGCCTGATTTGAAGAATAAATTACATATGCCTGAAAGTCAGCAATTCTATATTTTTGCTTTTAAGCTCTTAGATAGATACTATTAGGAACTGGTGATTTGTTATATTATACTTTTGCTACCAGAGTTTCTGCTTATTTCTGTTCTTGTTTATTTACTTGGTCAATATATGCTTCAAAACTACAGTTGACCTTTGCTCAGTCATTTTAATTTCAACGCCCCACTTATTTGATTAGGATTTTATAGCTTAAATGTCCTACAATTACGTGACCCAACATCATGATTTTCCTTTGCAAAAACCCATTACAAGGCATGATTACCAATTTTACATATGCAGATTTTTTGCCATTACTTATCGTTAATATCTTGAATAGTCTCATGCAATTACATTTCTCCCTCACACTGATAGGATATAGATTCAATTCTAGATAATTTTTTAATCCCAAGTGACACAATAAAGATTACAACTCAGTTTTTGCATACTGTAACAATATCCTTCAAAAAACTTCTTCACACAGTACATGAAGCAAGATATGATTAGAAAACTTTCAGTATAATATAAAAATTTCTTTCTACAGGAATTATTACTATTATTAATTCTTCATTAAAACAATATTATTTATGCTAAAGTCAACCATTTTAATCACCCATTTACTGTCTCCTCAGCATACTTTAACAATTAAAATATATTTAATACAATAAACCATAGTATTACATTTTAAAAAGACAGTTAAATGCTTTTGCGGTTTCTTGTTGGAATTGTAAATTATACAAGTTTCCAAACAATTTTGCACAGCCTTTCATGGTGTTATGTCTCTCTATAAAACATAATTTATATTTGTTGCTTGCAGATCAAAAGGTAATCTGTAAAGTGACAATGGTGGATGCTGAGAAAAACAAAGTTCTTAATTTCTATTTTGCATCTATCGTCCCTCTAACTGGACATTATTAAGTCACTGAAAGTGTGAGATAACTGCAGCTGAGGATAGATATTAAGAGTATAACTTTGCAATTTAAATGAAATCAAATCAGATCAGATTCCAAGACCACAAACCCTCAGATAAGTAGATTTATTGTACAATAGTTATTAAAGAATTTCAAAACTGGGCCCTATTTATATTGAAATCAAGGTTCAAAATTATTGTTCCAAAGGTGCTTCTTCAAGTGGCAATTGGATTTTCTGGTTGAAGACATTTCATCCAAGAAACTTCTTCAGCTCTGACTTGATGGTGGAGAATGGTTCCATTCTTAAATTCTCCCTAATCTTACAATCATAGTAGTGATTCAGCATTTTTCTCAGGAAAAGAGAATATATAACTAGCCATGGTATTAGAATTCTCTCCATTCCTAGAAACTGGAAAGGATAAATCAGAAGGTATCCCTGAAGACCATCTGTCTGAACCCTTTTTCAAAACATGTGTTTTGATACTACTCTGTGCAAATTTATTTAGTGAAGTAATGAGTATGTCTTTCAGAATCCAACCTTAGCAACAGAAGGTACTAGTTAAAAAGGGGTGGAATATTCTAATTGCAAGACAGAAAAAGAAAGCAGATCACAGGGAAGAAAATATTTTTTTTTCATAAAGTTTTTTATTTTATTTTCCATCTTATCATCAACTTATCAAATCACGTTTTGTCTGGGTGTATATACATATCTCTAAATAACAATTCAATTTACCACATAGTATATATCATATTCTTATATAAAACTATACTTTATATTCTCCAATTCATATACATCATTTTCTATATTATGCTATACCATATTTATTATTATTATAAAATTAATCTTAACTATATTATATATTTTACTTCTTATTTCTATTATTTAACCATTGGTAAAATATCTCCCAAGTCTTATAAAATTCATTTAAATCTTTCTTTTTGATTTCCAATGTTAACCTATTCATTTCAGCACATTCTAATACTTTCTTAATCACTAATTCTTCTACAGGGATCACTTCTAGTTTCTAATGCTGAGCAAATACAATCCTAGCCACTGTTAATACATGTACAATCAGGTTAACAATTTCCTTACTATATTTTTTTAGCAGAATGCCCAATAGAAAAATTTCTGGTTTTAACTCAATATGTTGCTTTATCATTTTTTCCAGCCATATACTGTATGTATCTTTATCCAATATTTCCTTGCATTGGGCATATCCACCACATATGAAAATAGGAACCTGGTATCTGATGACATTTCCAACATTTAGCAGATCCTTAAACATCTTTGCTAATCTCGATGGGGCTAAATGCCATCTATAAAACATCTTATATAAATTATCTTTATAGGCTGTTGACATAGTCAATTTATAGTTCCTGTCCCATAGTTTCTGCCATCAATCTAATTCTATTGTATATCCAAAGATTTTTATCTCTTTTGTCTCTTTCATTGTCTCTTTTACCTGTTCCTCTTCTAGTTTGATTAAAATTGGATAATTATATATTTTCTTTATTAATTTTTCATCTGTTCCTGTCAATATTTGATCCAATTCTGTTAAATCCTTATAAAAGCCAAATGTTTTAGCATCTTTAGTATCTAGCGTGTATCTGCATCTGTGAGTACCATGTCATATTGATCCCTTGTTCACTCGACTCTTCTTTTGTTTTAAGTTCCCCATTTAAATTCAAGATGTCTTTATATGTAACAATATTAGTCCAACAAATTTAGATGTGTGGGCAGTTCTATTGTGGAAAGCCAGACTGGAACTTTCAAATAGTGTTGTTTCCTTATTTTCTCCCAAACTAACCATAAAGCATTTCTAACATAATGCCTTTGAAAATACCCATGTATTCTATTTTTCCTGTACCATAGAAAAGCATGCCACCCCAATTGCAGATCATGTCCCTCCAAAGTCAATACTCTTATATTCCTCAACAAAATCAATTCTTTCACTCAGGTGAGTATCATAGCTTGGTAGTACAATTCAAAGTCTGGCAATCCAAAACTACCTCTGCTTTTTACATATTGCAGCATGTTAAGCTTTATTTTAGGTTTTTTTTCCCTTGCCATATGTAATTTGCAATCATCTTGTTAAGATCCTCAAAGTATTTTTTCTCCACTTTTATTGGTATTGTTTGAAATAGATATACAGTAGTAATCTAGGTAGTATATTCATTTTTATTCTTTATCAGTGATAATTGTAGATTTTTCCATTTTTCCAAATCTGCTTTTACTGACTGCAACAGTTTATAATAGTAATGGTTACATATCTTGCTGTTAGATATATTCCTAAATATTTCACTTTCTTCACTATCTGAATCCCCATTTCATACATTAATACACTTTTCTGTGTGGCCATTACATTCTTAACCAACATCTTAGTTTTCTCTTTATTTATTTTTAAACCCACTACTTCTCCATATTCCTCTATTTTTTCCAATAATTTAGTCCCCGGTTTTTGTGGGTTTTCTAGAATAAAAAAAAATTGTCTGTAAATGCCTGTAATTTATATTTTTCCTTTTTTATTTCTATACCTTCAACCTCTTCTTCTTGTCGGATGATTCTATTTAATACTAGGGAAGATAATATTAAGGCTTATGTAAAAGATCAATATAACTAGGGGTAGAGATGATATGAACATTAAAATGGGGGGAAATTATGTCCACTTGAATTGATATTTGACTTTCAATGAAATTTGTAGATGTTCCAGTTTCTTGTAGTCTGTTCAAACCTCAGCAGAATGTGAGGCCATTCCAGGAGGAAGGCCAAGAGTTCCTTGTTAGAACGTCAGAGTTTCCTTTAGTGGGCAACCACTGTCTAGAATAAAAGACACAAAGGAAAATTTGTGTCCCAAATCCTTAACTGTCTGGAAAAGGATTGCCCTTTTAAGCAAAATCAGATGTATGAATTTGAACTACAAAGGGACAAGTGGGGCCTTGAAGGTAGGGGAGGATTGTTTCATTTGTCATAGATTGGTAGACTATGTGTGCAATTAGTGTGTGTGTGTTGAGAAACTCTTTGTATGTTCTGCCAGGCCATTTAATGACCACTTCAGAGACCCAATGGCTGTTCATTTCTTTAACTTAAGCTATTCGTGTAGTGTCCATTTTTCTCTAATGATTCAGTGGAAATTACATAAGAGAAGGAAGTGAATAATTGACTTATGGTTTATGTGGCATTGAGTAAGAAGGGCAGCTGGCCAACAGGGGAGGTAGTTGAAAGAAACAGAAACTAAAAGAAAAATTGCCAAGAAATTTAGGTATGGCTGGTTGTCAAGAGGTTGTCATGGCTACGTGCTTTTTTGAAAGGTATTCACAGATCCATAGATTATATGTTTCTGAATGGAATTACTAGCACTTTAATTATAAAAAAATATTTTTGTAATCTTTCATGAGAAAGATCAAGCAATCTGTCAGTGAAGCAGAAATGGTGTCAAACCTGATGGAAAGTTTGACACAAGCTATTTCAGTCATCTTTTGTCTCCTAAATAAAATTAGTATATATTGTTGGGTTTAAAAATAAATAACTGAAAGCCTGAAGTACTGCTTCATGTATGTTGTATGTTGTTCATCGTCTAGCATGAACAAAACAGTTTGTTTCTCAATAATTCCGTAAAGGGAGAATGACTCTTTGTTTGACATCCTATTCAGGGCTTCCTATGAGTGTCTGATTAAACTTCAAAAGCTGTGAAAAATTGCTCACTTACAGTATGTTGTTGTCAGCCTCCATAGAATCTCCATATAGTTCCTGCTGTAAAACCTTCATAATATTCCTGCTTCTAGTTGTCTTATCT
>JAEANM010019492.1:0-12350 GCA_017656035.1 Myanophis thanlyinensis | reverse complement strand
CTTTCCCTCTCTCCCGTCCTTCCTTCTCTCCCTTCCTTCAGTCACCGCCGCTGCCCCTGTTGCAGGTGGATGAACCGGAGCGGCGGCAGGAGGCGCCCCGCTGGCCATCGCTGGGGAAGGGGGTGCTTCAGTCGCCGCCACTGCCCCCGTTGCCAGCGGAGGAACCAGAGTGGTGGGCAGCGCGCACGGCCGGGGGCGCTCGCCTCCTGCTCTTTCTCTCTCTCTCTCTCCCTTCCCCAGCGGGCGCTGCGCCAAGACCTTGTGTACGTAGGTAGACTTTTTTTAATAATGCTTTTCATCCCACGGGCCATACCAAATCCCCAGGCGGGCCTGATCCGGCCCGCGGGCCATATGTTTGACACCCCTGCTTTAAAAGGATGTTACATAATATTCTATTTTGGAAAAGCTATTATTAAGTATTCAAAGAAAGTGAAGTGAAGGTTTTACTCGGGTCCTCTATTTAAGCGGGAAAAATACTCAAATATGATTGGTTTACAATGTTGCAAGCTGGCTATAAAAAGGCTAGCCTGCCAGTATTGTTTTGCTGGGTTTCTGAGACAACTGTCACTATTTGAATAAAGAGTCACTCCTTGAGTTTCTGTGGTCTTGAGCTCAGAATAGCTATAGTATCTACAAAGAGAATCAATACACAATCTTAATTATATTAAAATGTGATGTGTTGATTATTGACTATGTACTATAAAGTGATGCACTTTACTAAAAATAAGAGGAAAAAACATGAATGAGACCACTCTCTCCTTACCAACTAACAGAAGTTCCAGTCTGCAAAACATCTAAAAACCTTCAAACCTGTTTACTTTTTCAACTGAGTATTTTGTGATATCGAGAAGCTTCATGTCCATAGGTTCCTGCATTTCTGCAAATATCAGGGATCTTTCCCTTCTCAGTGGCCCTGTTTCTTTTGGCATCTCACACCTGTGTGTCTGGTAGGAGAGAACGAAAGTCCCGCACAAAAGATATGCTCTGAAATTCTTGTGAGAAAGAACAGCAAGGGACAAAAAGAAACACTTTTACAAAATTATCAAGCTGGCATGAGACACACTTCCTCCAATGAAGTGCAGGGCTCGTAAGCAGAGACTTAAATTCCACTGCTTGCTGAATTGGTCTTGATCTCCAATAGCAAAATGCCTTTGGCAAACCCTACTGGACCTCCATGTGTGCTAGTGCTGTGTTGATGGTGCCAGTGAATGATGTCCAACATATTTGATCTATTTTGCTACTCCACTGGGACACCAGTGTGCTTATGACAATGGCTAAACCAATGTGCTTATGACTGTGTGAATTGGTGGCTGCTAATTTGCTTTACAGTGTCTCCAGAAATGCCCCTGCCCGCACCAATATGGGTTCTGATAAGATCTTTCTAGATACAAATCTGTTTATGCCACTACCACAACAATTAGCAATAGCAATAGCACTTACACTTATATACCACTTCACAGAGTTTTACAGCCCTCTCTAAGCGGTTTACAGAGTCAACATCTTGCCCCCAACAATCTGGGTCCTCATTTTATCAACCTCAGAAGGATGGACGGCTGAGTCAACCTTGAGCCGGTGAGAATTGAACTGCTGAAACGGCTAGCAACCAGCAGTCAGCAGAAGTAGCCTGCAGTACTGCATTCTAACCACTGTGCCACCACGGCTCTTGATACAAAGAGCTCATTTGAATCCCATAAGCATAAAGATTGTTTTGAAGGAATGGCATTGTACTTGCTTACTGATGTGTTGCTTTCACTCAGTCGCATCTTCTGAATTAGGCTCTAACTCAAATTATATTGTGACTAATAGGTATGCATGCTATATATGCATGATCCGGTTTGGCCTGTCTGAGATGCTGATGCTGACAATCACCTGCCTTGGACTGGTTACTCTGAAGACATAGACAATGTAATACATGGCAGCATTAATTGCATAGTTTGAACTTATTAATGCACACACTACAGTCACGAGCACACACTTGCACAAATCTTTGCACAGATTAACAATGCACATATACACAGTGAAATAGCAGGGACATGATTGAATTCTCCTACAGGCTACACACAAACAGTATAGTATGTTCTATTGCTTGGTCTGTGGGCAGATGATAGAGCTATCAGACAAAACCTAAACAGATTTGGAATGGGAGATGGCTAAGGAATCTGATCTGGACATGATGAAAGAAAGGCTGGATATAAAGTGCTCCAGATGTAGCACACATGTGGAACAAAGTAATTTTGTAGCTTCAGTATGTGGTAAGAGTTAGTTATGCAATATATAATTCAGACAGTCTAATGCACCCATACTGAATCATGTGAATGTAACAAGGATCACTGCAAAATGACAATATTTTATACAGTTCTTAAGGAACAGTATCTGCAAGATTTTATCTAGTGTTCTCACATACGGACATAGCTTTATCATTATCACCAGATGGGAGACTTCCATCCTGAATTCTTAGCATAACAGTTATTATTTTCCACAACCATTTTATTTCTGCAATGCCAATCTCCCTGCTTCCTTCAATAATTGTTTGGAAAACTTCTATCTTTTTAAGCTTTGGGTAATGATCAGGATCAGTAAACAGCTAGCTCCTCCATTGTCAAATAAAAAGAACTGCTTTCACACACTTTCACAGGAAAGTTTTGTGTCTCTTGCCACACTTGTGTCAGATCTAGGCAACACGTTACAGTATACTGTAATAGTTGGGGATACAGACAACCTACTAATAGAGTTGATGCAATGGAACCTTCTAGCTGCAGAGGGAAAGAATTAGCTTTTGCGTTTTTATAAAGTGTAATGCAGATATTTTCAGCTTTGAGCAAGAAAAGGACAGAAAAAAACAACACATGCTAGTTCAAAGACAGGTAGAACTGCCTGGTTGGATCAAGGACTGATAAAGTGATAATTCAGTGGAGAGATGAAAATGAATTTTCAAAGGTTCAGAATTTGGAGTCCACAGAGAAATGGATTGAAAACCTTTTTCCCACCATCCAAATGAGTTGGATTAAAGCTCCTATAATCCCCAACCAAGGGACCAATACATTCAGAAGGCTTCAGGTTGAAGAAAGCTGGTTTGGAAAAAGAAACAGCCTGAAGAACAAGAAATAAGTTTAAAGGAAGGGTGGATGTAGGGCATGAAAGACGAAGCACAAGGATGGAGGAAACAGGAAGCCAAGCCAAGGCTTGACATATAAATCATACCAATTATGTATTATCATTTTGTTTTCAAGATCGCCAGTAACGTGATGTACAAAAAATAATTAGTCCCTTCAAGAGTATTATAGTAATGTTTCTTTGGCATGATTGGAAGCTGATAGATCAAACCTTATGAGTTGGCATACTCCTCTATTTGCCAGGAAGAAACTCTGTTTTTGGTAGCAAGGGACCTGATTGAGAAGTTATTGGCCAACCAACAGTGCCCTGCTCTCTGATCTTTGGCTATCTTAGTTGGGATTGATGGGCATTGGACTCAATCTGTAAAAAAACAACTTACCTTGTGTAAATAGATGCCCCCATTTTGTTTCCTCTCCTCCTTTTCTCAATTTTGCAAATGTCTTTTTAATTCTTCTGGATTTAGTCTTCTCCCTAAAAAATTTAGCATAATATTTCTTTATTGAAGCAAACTCATTTGGTCATCCATCTTCATTTGGCCCAAAACACGCATACTGTAGTTGCTGTGACTTTTATGCTCATGGCCCTCAGTCGGCTTTTTGGTACTATTCAAGGTGCCGGTCATCACTCATAAAACCCTTCATGGCAGAGAACCAGGTTTCTTGTTCCTCCCGATGTCTCTGCCTTTTGCCTGTGGCCACACTGAGTGGACATATTTCAGATCCCTTCTTGAGGCAATGCCATCTAATGGCACCCAGAAGACATGCCATCTCTGTTGCTCTACCAGTCCTTGGGAATTAGCTCCTCCCAGAGTTGGATGATCCTGACTCTGTTGGCCTTCTGTAGAGCTGTAAAGACTTGGCATTTCTCCCATTATTAACTAGATTGAGATGGCAGATACCATAAACTAATATACTGTAGTTGTTAGTTTAACAAGTCACAAAGACTTGTCTGATGACATCATAATAGCAATAGCACTTAGACTTATATACCACTTCACAGTGCTTTACAGCTCTCTCTAAGCAGTTTACAGAGTCAGCATATTGGCCCTATCAACTTGGGTCCTTATTTTACCTATCTCTGAAAGATGGAAGGCTGAGTCAACATTAAGCAGGTGAGATTCAAACTGTTGGCAGTCAGCAGATGTAGCCAACAACCATGGGACCAGAAGGTCCAACTGTGTGACTATTCCTTGCATATAATAGAATCCTGAACATTCTGGTGTGCATGGAGATATGGTGGAATGGAGATTTGTGGTCCTTACGATGAATAATAAGTGAATAGTAACTTGCATGCTTGTCCTACTTTTTGCCCTTTAAATATAAAAGATGAAGAGAGATTTGAAAGAGGTTTTAAATATAAAAGAGGAACCACTAATTCATTTACCAGTTTTGGGGGGAGTGAGGGCAAATTGGTATAACCCTTTACAAGTTACATCTTTAATGGGCTGTAAATGACAGCTTCCAAATTCTGTCCATGGTACTGATCCAACTGGTTAATGGTTTATTTGTTTGCTCATTCGGTTTACTCCCTTTATTTAATGGAGATTCATTCGGCAAAGCTTTAAATTCTTATTTCGTCTTTATCTAACCTTAGGCAGTCTGAAGAGGCCTAGCCCATTCCCCCATCCTCTTTCAGAGCCTGTGGTTTGGCACAAATCCACCAGAAAGTGAAAAATGGGTCCCTAAGTAAAAAGGTCATCAAGTACTAACTAGTCTCATGTGAAAGCTGAGCTTTAAGTAATAATAATAGTTCTACTTGGAGTTATATTAAATTTTTAAAGTGTGAATGCCCTGATTTTCCCATAGAGGGAAAGGTTGGCTTGTGTGGTTTCCAGAAGCATTTTTATGTAGACTTTTATGGAATAAACAAATGTAAGTTTTATATAAACATAAAAGAGGCTTTTGTGATGCATTTAGCAATTCTATTGGGCTAGGAAAGGCAATTTTTTTCCTTTTTTCCCTTTTTTAATCTCATGGATAACATTGATTTTCTTCTTCCTCCTCCGTTGGGGACTTAAGATGGACAGCTCTATAATTATATCATAGAAGCAGATGAGATTTTATTGAGATTTCTGACTTGCTGCCATATTTGGGTGGGAGATCAGCAGGAAACGGCAAGTTGTAAATTAGAGTGGGAAATCAAACATAACAAAAGAAGCTAATGACAAATTACTTCTATGTTTTTACATCAGGATTTATATTTTAACTCAAGGGAGTCTTTACTTACACAATAGATAAACTTAGCCCTGTCTTCTGTGAGCAGCTCCACCTCTTGTGTTCCTCCCCAATATCTACGGTACTTTATCCCACATAGGTCCAACAGAGAATTCTACCCATAATTCTTCTTCCCCATATGTTGAAGATGCTGAAGTTTGGATTCCTGTACTGAGAAAGGATTAGATTCAGTCAGCTAAATCAGGCATATTGGCTGAGGGATTCTGGAATTCATCCACACATCTAAAAGTTGCCAAGGCTATGAAACACTAAGCTAAATACAGGTAGACCTCGATTTACAACAGTTCATTTAGTGACCGTTCAAAGTTGGTTGCAGTGATGGTTGTGACCCAGAGTCAGCTGATCCTCTTTTGCGACCTCCTAAGTCAAAGGGAAAGCCATTTAACCACTGTGTTACTAACGTAACAACTGCAGTGATTCACTTAACAACCGTAGCAAGAAAGGTCGAACGTAGAATGGGGTAAAACTCAACAAATGTTTCACTTAGCAACAGAAATTTGGGGCTCATATGTGGTCATATGTTGAGGACTACCTGTAATGCCTTCAACATTAAGATGTTGTATCTAGTTATTCTCTCCTGTGTGGTTGAGGCCTGGATTCTGTCACTGGCCATGTATAGTAGTTCATTGCAAGCCTGCCTTAAGCAAAAGCTGTTTTGAAACAGCTCCTCTTTTGTTGCTAATTAATTTTATGAAATCCCAGTTAATAGTGTCTTTTCAATCAATTTGTTCCTCATCAGTGATTGCGTAGCCTCTGTGGATGCCATATGCTAAATAAATAAATAAAAGTATTTGTTGATGTCAAAGCATGAATACCCTTTTCTATCACAGGTGAAGGGACTTAAACCTGATTTTAAAAAATGCCAAGAATGCTGAATCTTTTCCAGAAATACGAATCAACTTGAAAATAACCTCAGGTTTTATTGTTGAATGGGGGAAGGGGAATAACATGAAATTGGGAGCTTGCCAAATTCATTGCACTATCCCAGATATTTTTACAATGAACACCCTACGATATTGAAAATGTTTGAGGCAATATAAGTATTTCATTAAAAATGTTGATACCCATTCCTCTGCCAGGGGTTCAAAAAGGTTCAGGGAACGGATTCCCCCACCCCATTCACAAATACTAAACTCTGATTTGATGTCATATCTGAGCATGTGAAGGCATCCCAATCTCCTCACAGCTTCCTCAGAAAAATCTGTGGGAAGGAAAGGCAATGCTGTAATTCTGCTGAACTTATGCTGAGCATCTACAATTACTTTTGACTTGACGGACGGTAACTCCTAGACTTTCTTCTGCTAGTGAAGGAAGTTGCTGCCAATCATTATAATTGGCCAGCTCACATGCTACACTTGTGCATAAGCAACGTGTAAGCAATCATATGGTGCAGGAAGTACAATATCTGAATCAGCCTTTTCACCCCAGGGCTTAAAGAAGAGGAACCCAAAGTGATTTGTTAGGGTTTCCCCCCACTTTCTTTTTAACCAAGCACCTTCAGGGCTCTTTGTCTGAAATGGTATAGGGTCTCCTGCTAGAGCAGGGGGTTGGAATACATGACCTCCAAGGTCCCTTCCAACTCTGATGATGTTCTACGAACTTCTGTCATGCTTACATAAACAGCTAATGTTCATAAATATTAGAGATTGTCCAAAATGTTTCAGTGTTAATAATTTCTCCCCTCCCTGATACAAATAGACTGATGGCCATGTGTTCAAGCCAGCAATGAAGCTGTTATATATTCAAGACTGCACTGTTGAATTAAAAAAAATCCCCTAATAAAACAGTAGTTGAATTTAATGGCTAAAATGAGCTGTAGTTCCAGACGCATCTGTAGTGGGAAGGGGTGCAAGAAAGCAAAGATGCTGGTTGTTTCTGCCTGTTTGAAACACAGCCTTTTTTTTGGGGGGGGGGGATGCATTGCACATGCAGCACTGGTTAAAGGGGGACAGAGTTTCAACCACATGAACATCATCTTGACATTTCTGAGCTTCTCTGCTCAAAATGCATAATCTCCATTCCAAAGAAAAAGAAGAAAAAGGCATACAAGAGATTCCAATAAGGACTGTCATATTTTAAATATCAAATTATGCTGTTACTAAAGCTAAACCCAGATTCAAATACCGCAGATGGCTCAGCATCTTTTGATGATGCTGTATCAATAATGTGGCAGCAGAATGCAATATTCTGTGGTCTGGACGTGTTTCAGGGTTAGACTACATCCAACCAGAGTGAACCACTTCTTCTCTGGAATAATCACTCACAGAAAATGATTAGCTATTCCCACAACAGCCAAGTCTATATACTCCAGGGGAAAAACATAATGTTCTGCTGAATTGGCATATTAGGTTCCTAGGGCATGGATTTTTGCATATATTTAATAAATAAACACCAAAGGTGTGCAAAGTCTAAGCAATATGGCTTGAAGCCATAATTAAGATTTTTGGAAATGATCTAATCCAGCTCAGGTATTTCTGGATGTGATCCAATCTGATTTGATACCAAAACCAAGGTACAGATTGAAGCTACACAAATACACATACTTACTTTTTTTTTTTTTTTGCTCCTCAAATCTAATTTCAAAAAACAATCCCTGTGGAAGTTCTTTCTTCAGCAATAAAAGAGGTGTTGTTAGGATCAACTAGCACTTTTCAAGGATTAAACATATTAGTCTTAAGCAAATTGATCCAGCAGTCTTAAAATTTTCAGTGTTTTGAGTGCTTATAATTATATTGCTGGCAACAGAATAGTGAGATTTGCAGTGGTTCCATAAAGTTCACTGAGGAACACTAGTGCAAACCAGAGAAGTTTAGGAGTACTGTGCAAAGAAACAGGGCATTTATAAAGAATTGTAAATTTGCTAAATAAAGTGAATCTTATTTATTCAAGACATATTGGTATTCAAACTCAGGTTGGTAGAATTCATCAACCTGCCTGTCTTCTATATTTATTTTAATATGCTGTACAATGGGGCTGCAAAACCCATGGATTCTGTCCTCTGTATTTTGGAATCACACATCAACGCGGATTAAAACAAATCAATGGAAGCATGGCTCTTACAAGCCTTGATGATGTGAAGATACTGCTTGCACTATGACATCTTTGTATAAATGTTTTGATTATATATCACATCAGGGCATCTGATATGAGTATGCAAATCATGTCATTTCAATGATGCCTTCATAATACACATGTCTTTATCTACCCCCATCTTCTGTATAAGTGCTAGACGAAGTCAATTAACTGATGCAGTTCAGAAAACAAAAACACCATTACACAAGATGTAAGAGCCAGAATTGAATGGTAAACATATATTAAGTATTTCTCACATCCAAGGATTGTGATTGGAGTGACCAAGAGTGGTCATCTGGATTTGAGAGCAGACCTTCAGATAACCATTCCATATGATGTTTTACATGATCAATGAAATCAAACAATCTATCGTTGTTATATTTGGTAAGTGACAAACTTTGAAGCAACAGACCAAGATTGTGGCTTTGTAAGGTTCAGACTTCGAAGGGAACAAATTTAGACCCACCTGTCTCCCAAGAGTATTTAATGTTATTCTGCCTGGGGATGCAGGAATCAGCCCTATCTATACACATTCCAGGTAACAGATTCTATCTGTTCAATTGTATATATTGTACTAGAATCACGTGGCTGATAGGGACCTTGGAGGTCTTGTAGTCCGACCCTCTGCCAAGGTAGGAGTCCTTATACTATCCTGGACAAATGGTTGTCCAATTTTTTCTTGAAAACCTCCAACATTCCCATAATATAACTACAGTAATTTGATAAGCTACTAACTCATCCAGACCTCCTCCAGCAGTGCTCAGTTACATTACTGTGTTCAAATATCACTTTTTGGAGAATACAGAGTCTCTTCTCACTTTCCTCAGGAATTACCTAGCTAGCATCCCTATACCTTTGCCCCAGGAGAATACTGGCAAGGCTTCACAATATTATTAGTTCTTTACCATTGCTCTGACAAGAACCAATGGACATGAAAGGAGGAAGGAGGGAAAGAAAAAGGCCTTGTTCCTAGATTTAGCTCACACAGCATTGAACAATTCCTAAGGTTCCTGCTCTTGACATCACTTTCTTCTCCAATAGCTCTCTGCAGGCCAACTCTTGCTCCCCTTCACCAGTATGGCCACAAAAGACAAGCTGCCAGAGAGAACATTGTTGTATCAACTCGACACACACCCACCCCATCTCCAGCTTAAATGCCCCATAGGAATTATTTTTTTTCAGACTCCTTTTAAGGAAAGCAACAACCACAGTAATTGAGAAACGCAGCAATGAAGGAGGTGGCTATCCCTTAGACATAGCGATCCCACAGTGGGGCATCTGGTAATTCAGGGAGAGAGACTAATTAATTAATTAATTCAGGGAGCATTCTTGGCATCCAGAAGGTCACATAGCCAGGACTGACAGGTCCTGGAAAATAGCAGTAAACTCCAGACGCTAACTCATCATCTGTATGGAGAATGTAAGTTGTGCTCTCAAAGAATACTTTTTAGAACATTGCTTATTTATATGTGGGAAAGCTTGGGAGGGTGACTGAATGTTCAGAGTGTGAATGCCAGAGGCTCTACTTGCTGGTTGTAAATGCTTGTAGGAGTAATTTCCTGCCCCTGAATTAGGAAGACAGGAGTCATCAGGCCTCTTACCGCTAGCCTGCAGTTACAATCCTGGCTTTCTTGATCTCTCTGTCTTCCCAAGACTTTTCTTAGAAGATCAAGTAGGAAGGGCGGGACAATTGTTGAACTGCTAACTAGATTTAGCCATTCCCAGAATATAGTACCCCTACTTATGTCCCAGTTAAGGAAGTTGTGGGACATGACATATTATTAATTATCAAATCCCAAACAGCAAATACAGTCCAGTGTCAAAGAAATTAGAATTAAGTTGTCACTAAATTCTACAAATATAGAAGCACCAGGCACTGGAGTGTAAGTTTTTAATTAGTTTAAAAACTAATGGATGGAGGAAATTCAAATAAAGATTTGTGTATACATTTAATATTACCAAAAAGGGGATATGTCAAGAATCAATCTGTATCATTTAAAATAATTTTATTAAAAAGGAATGTGTATGTGATGGATTCTAAGAATTCATAATAAGAATAACTGAGATGAAATAAAAGATATGGATTAACAAAATACTATTTGTTTTTCCTCAAATGTATAGACCATTGGATTTTAACTGCATACTTCTGAGCCTCATACATAAATAGTACTTCTGCATTTTTGCCAATAAACTACTAGATAGATAATGCTTTATAGAAATCATCTTGTCCCTTTTCTCTGGAGACCTTGAAGTAGATTCCAAAATTAATTTAAAATGAGACCAGTAGCATCAAAGATAATTGTGTGCCTTAATGAAATGTATTGTCGAGAAACGTTAAAAGGGACCTTAAAAGTGACCTGAGATTCTACAGGCCTTCCACAAGAGGTCCTCCTTCACTTGGCTGTAAGCAACTATTTTTCATACAAGCTTCCTCCCAAACATCCTTCTACCAACCTTACTTAAATGTAACTTTTATCCACCCACACTATAGAATTGGACAAAGGCAGGCAAATACATATGGTTTTATTTGGATACCTGAGTTGGATTCAAATTTAATCAGATTTACAATAGAAAATGTAATGGTTTGCATTCATTTCTTTTTTCCTCTTGTTTTCTGCACCATGAGAAAAGTATGCCTTTCACTAAACTACAATGTTAAGCCCAGACTGCAAACAATCTGGACAAGTACAAGATGGAACTTAGTGTCTCCCGACCCTCTGGTTTATTTGCAACCTAGATCTGCCAGTCCTACTAATGGTCTACTACTTGATTCTGTACAGGTCTACTTGATTCTGATTTAGTTTGATTTATACATTTAATCACCGTGGTTTAAAACATGGTTGGTGGCTCAAATGAACCGGAGCATTCTAGCTTGTTCAACAAACCAGAATTTTCAAGAGCTATGATAGAGCATCAATATGGGAATCACAGACATCATCTCTGGCTTACAGTTATAGTAGCTTTCCAGTCAAGGTGGCTCTGAATGTACAAGGAGAGAAGAAACTAACCATTTGCCACCCTAAGCTTGTGGTGGAGGTTAAAAAGACCAGGAAAAACCAATTCTATCTATTCCCTGCTCCATTCTCTAATTGTTCACATTGATCAAGCTTGCAGCATCTGGATTTGTGAAGTTTTCAAAATTCTCACCACTAGATATTTCTGCAATGGTGTGACTTGCCTGACCCAGCTGCCAAGCTGGAAAGGAACTCTCCCCCCTCCCTACAAGACTTTTTTCCAGAAATACCCCTTGCCTTACCAGCACTGAAAAGTCCCCCCACCTCCAACTTTCCCTGTTCCCGATCTTTATCTCCTGCATCTGCACCAAGGTCAGAGAGCATGGAAAAGACAGGCCACGCCTGCCTCCAGGGAACAAAAACAAACTAGATGTGTTTCTTATCTATAAGCAGGACGGAGCAAAGAAAACAGCCTTTTTTTTTTCCATTCGGGAAGGAATTAAGCACAAATATATCTCTTGAATGTTGGCTGGATTGAGGCGGGTTTCAAGTATGTTAGCAAAATGTTCATTTCGAGTCTCACTGGCATAATTCATGGAAGAATTAGATTTAATCCTTGGCATGTGAGAAAGGCGTGAGAAACGCCCTGTTTTTGAAATGCTTGGATTCTGCCAGGGAATCTGAGGATTGAATAGTAAACAAGCAGCACCTTTTGCAAGACAGGAGCGGTACGGGGATTTGAAGATGGAAGCAGCAAAGGCAGTGTTCATACAAAAGGCTTAAAGCGTAGTAGCTTATTCAATGAAATGTATGGCAATTTTTTTGGGGGGGGGGATGACACGTGCATAGGAGCCTCGGTGGCACAGTGGTTAGAGCAGGGGTGGGCAAACTTTTTGACTTCACGGGCCACAATGGTTTCTAAAATTTGACAGAGGGGCCGGGCCAGAATAGGAGAATGGTGTGTTTGTGTGAACTA
>JAEANM010019491.1:0-12350 GCA_017656035.1 Myanophis thanlyinensis | reverse complement strand
AAGGAAGGAAGGAAGGAAGGAAGGAAGGAGTTCATGTATCAGTGTGTATACATGTACACATTCATATTTCTCATTGCTAAACAATGCAGTAACCATTAATTTGATTCCCCTTTTAGATAAAGATAATGTTCTTCATTCAATCATGTTGTCTAAGACATTCTGCTCAGGGCCTTAATACAGAATACCAAAAGCCAAACAGATTCAGAGTACCAAATACCAAACTTTTCTCTGATAGTAACACAACAACAACAATAGAGTGTTTAATAACCATTTCCCTTTTTTTAACATTCTAAAAGCTTGCTGCCTAATGAGTTTACTGTATGGATTCTCCTAGATTAAAACCTGAACTAAAACATTTGCATGTAGGAATTCAAGGACACAGCTCTTGATAAAATAGATACCAGAAAAGCAATTGGTATGAAAAAAACAAGGCAACTACAAATTGTAAAACTAAAGCCTTTTTCTTTTTTTCTTTTTTCTTTTTTTGTAGACTCAAGGTTCATATGTCTCTTTTTACCATCTATGTATTCTAATGAGAGCCCTTTATTTTACAGCAGCAGGAATATCTCAAACCTGTGCATTATTAGTGGATAGGTTAGCTCAGGGGTGTCAAACTGGTGGCCCGTAGGCCAGATGCATCCCATGCAGGTCACGCCTGCCCCAGCTCTGCAAATGGGAAAAGCATTGCAAAATGTCATGTGATGGCAACATGGTGTGGCGAGTTTGATACCCGGGTTAGCTCACTGTTAACAGATAAGTTGGCTCATTATTAGCAGATAAGTCTGCTCAGGACGTTTGCTTCTAGAGTTGTCTGATCTAGATCTAATTCATCTCCCAATTATCTCATTTCTCTATAAAAAAGTGAGCTTCTTCTCCCAGGCATGAAGAGTTGGAAAGGCCTTTGAATCTCTCTGCATTGTCAGTTGCATTTTGGCTTTAGCTGTTGAAGTTCCTTTCTCTTCCTTCTCTAGTTCAGGGACGAGGGAAAGAAGAGAAATAACCACAGTCTGAATGGAACAACCAAATCAGAGGTGAAATTCAGCAGATTCTAGCAAGTTCGCTAGAACCAGTAGTAAATTTTCTAAGCAGTTCGGAGAACCAGTTGTTAGAAGAAATCTCCTTTTGTTTTTCTTTTTCACTTTACAGGGTTAATCCTGTAAGGAAGGCAGGAAAGAAACATTCTGGTGTTGTTTCTAGCCTAAACTTCATTGCCCTGCTTACAGAAACTGCCCACCCAGGGAAACTGCCCACATTCCCCCCAAGCCACACCCACCAAAACACACCCAGAGAACCAGTAGTAAAAAATTTTGAATTACACTACTGAACCAAATCCTTTAGGAATCTTCTTGTTGTTGTTCACTAAGCCGTGTCTGTGTCTTTGCAACCCAATGGATCATAGGATGCTAGGAACCCCTGTCTTCCATTGTCTCCCAGAACTTGCCCAAATTTACGTTCATTTCATTGATGACACTATCTAACCATTGCATCCTCTGCCATCTCCTTTTGCCAAGCTTTCCCAACATCACAGCTTTTTCCAATGAGTCCTCTCTTCTCATTAGTATTTGAGTTTCAATATCTGCCCTTCCAAAGAATAGGCAGGGTTGTTTTCCTTTAGGATTGATTGATTTGATCTCCTTACAGTCGAAGAGACTCTCAAGAGCTTTCTCCAGCACCACAATTTGAAACATCCTGTTTCTTATTTGCATCATCAGAAATCGAGAAGTATCAGAGGTCATATTTTAAAGTCCTAAAAAACTCACATAACATTATTTTAGTTCTCTTTTCTAACAACCTGGATTGTTGTGAGTACAATAAATCATCACAAACATTATTTAGGGGACCCTGGATACAGTATCCTTTTTTTGTTATTCAGATTTTGCCCGTATTTTATAGATACTGTCTGTTAATTAATTAAAAAAATTGTGGATTATAGCAAGATTTTACTGCAAATGGGGCATTTACAGCCATTATGTAATTATGCAAACGTTGTAAATTCAGATTTAACCAATATTCAGATTCAACAGACATCATCCCTCAAACAGCCCATTAAAGTTTTACTGTTTATATAGCTTTTGGCATATAATTGTGCCAAAAGTCACATCTATTCATGCTTTCTTCTAATGAATTAAAAAATAAAATGTCCAAGCTCAGTGTGCTAATGCTTATATAAAAAATAACCCTGCTAATGACAAGGTACTTAGCACCATTTTCAGAAATAGCACCAACTGTGGTATTTAAATTTTGTCTATAAATTGACAAAATATAAATAACCGTATAAATATTAGTTAATTGTTTTTTCTGCTGGTTTAAAAATTCAGGGAGGCCAGTATAGATCTATTTTGAGCTATTTAGCTCTCATCAGCTGGTCATACCCATATGGGATTTTAACCTGGGTTGGCTGCATTGTAGGTAGTTGGATTAGCAGGTCTACTGTTACATAATAGATTGGGACTCTGCATCCCAATCATTCATTTTGCATCCAAGAAATGAAAATGTATATAGGTATACATTATACACATAGTATACAGCGTATGAAATAGATATTGTGCTTGCTGAAAAACATAGAAAGAACTATCTTTCAAAAGAAAAACTGATTCCTTTCCCTTGCTTCTTGACTTTTCTAATTTAAATATCTACTTTCAAAACTGAAGAGAAATGTAATTTATCATAAAAGCCCTCGCCTGGATACATTAACAACATGCCCATTTGTTTTAAGCATTCAAAGAAAGGTGTTGCCTAAATGTTAAAGAAGTTAATTCTCTTAAGTTAAAACCTACAGTGCATCAAATTGAAAGAAGTATTTGGGGAAAAGAGGAAGAGACAAAATCCAAAACAAATGAGAACAAAGGTATAAACGGCATCTGCCAAGAACTGAGATGCTTTTACAAGGGGTGAGTCTGGAGGATATCACTTCGGAATTTTGTTCGTGCGCTACCGAAAAGAGAACCACCATAAAATCAAATCCTGCTCAACTGAACAGAGTGGGAAGTAAAAAAAACAAAACTTTGTAACACAGGACCTTGTTATAGCAATACAGGTAGTCCTCGACAACAGTTCATTTAGTGATGGTTTAGTGAAGTGATTTATGACCTTTTTCCACACTTAAGACCATTGCAGCATCCTTATGGTCACATGCTCAAAATTCTGATGCTTGGCAACCGCTTCATGTTTATGACAGTTGCAGTGTCTCGTAGTCATGTGATTCCCCTTTTGTGAGCTTCTGACAAGCAAAGTTAAAGGGGAATACAGATTCACTCAACCACCCTGTTGCTAACTTAACAAAGGCAATGATTCACTCAACAGCTTTGGCAAGAAAAATCGTAAAATCAGGCAATATCACTTAACAACTTTTCACCTGGCAACATAAATTTTGGACTCAGTTGTGATCGTAACTTGAGGACTACCTGAACTTTTAACCCTGACTGAGAATTTACTAAAATGGAAGTACAATGTTGTTGCAATTACCGCTATTATTATTTTCATCCTCAGTCACCCCAATGGACTTCTTCTCAATGATGCGATCAGGAAAGTGCTTCCGCTCCCTGAAAGCCATCAAAGAAAGACTGAGGAAAAGCTTCTTCCCACAAGTATTACTGTCTCTAAACCAGGACAACACCCAGGGCTAGAACTTCATATCATATTACTACCAGGGCTAGAACAGAATATCATATTCATATTCATCCTTCTGACCATTGCACATGGATGGATACTGCTGTCAACAACAGACATTGTATTTTGACACTGTATATTTACATTGTTTATCCTCTATTCCTCTTCTTCTCAATCCAAGTTTACACTCCCTTCTACAGTCTATTCTCCTTGCCCCCTTAATTCTATGGTCAAGGGCGATTGCATAAGGCATTTCACTACATATCGTACAGTGTATGACTGTGTATGTGACAAATAAAATTTGAATTTGAGTTTGAAATTTGAGACAACTCTTTTCTGAGATTAGTCCTCTTCAAAATAGAGCTGGTATAAACTGTTTTGTCCCCGATTGACCAGACTCATTAAAGGAAGATGCTGAGGTGGTGGTCTGGTTATTCTCGTTGCATGAAGAGGTTCCAGGTTTCCCTCTTCGGGTTAAACTCTCCCCCTGGGAATGGGGTGGTCACCTGGCTCGTCGTGGGTGCTGCGGTGGTAGACATCTTCGGTTGCTTGGTGATGATCGGGGTTCACGTGTGGTTTCTCACAATCCCACCTTCGTCGCCAGTGTTTTATCCCCGATTGACCAGACTCATTAAAGGAAGACGCTGAGGCGGTGGTCTGGTTATCTGCTTTATTTCCGGCACGGATAGACCATGAGGATCTATCCGGCCGTTGGAGTAAAGTAGAGTCGCTAGAGATCGAAGATCCCAAAAGGCAAGAGAGGGAGCAAACGGCAAGCCGCGGCTTTTTATATTTGCCGCGGCTTCAGAATCCCGGGATTCCCATTGGCTGATGTGACAGCCAATGGGATTCGCCCCGCTGTCCGGAACGCGGAGTAGAAGAGCGCATGCGCGATACTCTACATAAACTTACTCTGGATCCAAAGGCACTCTCAGACTACGCCATTTTGGGGGAAATGCAGTAGAAGATTTCATCTTATCTTTCAGATCATGGTCCCTACAATGACAACCTCCATCTTATTTGGATTTAGAGCTTGCATGCATGTAAACAGACATTTAGGGAAATAAGGCAAGAGCAGTGATGTGGGGAAAGTTATTTGGGTGTCATCAGTATGTTCATAACACTTTACACTGGACTATGTATCAGAATAGTTGCTATCTCGTCCTTCTTCGCTATCGTTTTGCTTACTGCTATCTACTTAAATATTAGATATTATTGAGAAAAATGATTGATGTCTCAGAGAAGCGACAGAGGTTTTAAAGACCACTGCAAGCTGTGAGGCAGTCATTCTTCTCAATTTCACCTTCAGTTAAAGTGAAATTGCAGATATTTATTTTAGAAACCAACGTAATCTTTTAGAATGGGGATGAACAAAAAAAATATGGGTACATACAGTTAAGGGTGCTTCACTCAAATGCCTTTCAATTCCTTAAAAAACTATTACAGTATGCAGATTGATGTTATGTAACTTGGTTCTGTGAGTTTTTCATGAATATGCATTATTGTTTAAATTTGCTTGTGCCCTACTACATTCTCTTGATTTTTTTTCAATGCTGAATTACTACATTTTTATGCTTAATTTTGCTTTCCCCCTTAGGTGGGCTTGTTCCAGAAGCTTTGTTTTACAAATAAGCAAATCAATCAGTTGTTGAGAATAACGAGCATGAAGGAATAAGAGCCAGTGTGATCATAACAACTGACATTTCATTTGATATCATCCATACCTTTGTTAAGAATAACCCTATTCTGTCAGGTAGAATTTGTTGTACTTCTGCCACTCTGTGGTCAAAACCAGAATAGCATAAAAGTTTCATTAGTTATGGGGAATAACTCAAAACACATTTTATTTAGCTTTATCTGTTTCAATGTACTGCCTTCTATTAAACTGTAAACAAATTTTATTGTAATGTACTATTTAACCATTGCTGTACAAGGTTTTTCATAAACCAAACTGAAAAGACTAGCAACAAGAAGTATTATTTTCTGCGATATGGGTCTTCCCAGAAGCAACTAAAGAACTAAATAGGATTTCCCTTCAGATATGTTGAAGTTCAAGTTCCATAATTTCAAGACAAACTGGCTAGAAATTAAAACAGCATTATAATGTAATTTAAAATATCCAAAGGGCTTTATGTCAGAAAATATTACTCCTTGATCAAAGACACCAATACTCTTATGTTTCCAATTAAACTGCAGTTCAATACCTTTAAAGGGAATACATGCTTAATAATTTTATTGTAATATTTAATTAGTATTGTATCCTGTTTTTCATCAAGGAATTTAAGGTAGTATACATAACTTACGCTATGCTCCTTGTTTTTCTCCACAACTCAGAGATTTCCCAGGATCTTCCAACAGCTGAGCATAAGGTTGACCCTTAATCTCCCAAATACTAATCAAACCCCAAAACCCCAAGTGGTTATAAACACTATGGGAGGCACCGCATAAGTATGTTCTTCTGCATTAGATACTACAACAACTTGGATTGCCAGTCAAGAGACCATGTCCAGAACTGAAGAGTTATTTAATCCCAAGATTCCTACAGTCCTAATTTAGAAACATAATATAAACTGGTTTGTTAACTGAAACATGGTAGTCAAATTACAAGGGCTATGGTTGTTGCTGATTGCAAACTCTATCAGAAGAACAGGGAACACCCTAGTGGAAAAGGTGTGGCCTTGTATGTAAAAAAGACCATTGAATCAAATGATCTTCATATCCCCAAAGGGGAAGATCAAAAGAATCACTCTGGGAAGAAATATCAGATCCTAAAGTAGGTAAATACTGGAGGTGTGCTGTTATCCCCTTATCAAGATGTTAGATCTGGAAATGGAGAGAGATATCAGAAAGACATCCCAAAAAAGGAAGTCTTGTAATTATATGAAATGAATGTGCATGAATGTGCATTCAAGCTATGGCCAAGGAAAAATTCTTAGATACTATAAATGACTGTCTGCTACAGCAGATTGTCATGAAGCTGACCTACAGGAAGGGACAATGCTGAACCTGCCTACCTGACTTCGTGAGAATAATATATGTAGTTGAACAAATTTGGAATAGTTACTGTAATGCCATAAAACCGAACCTTGAAAAAAGGCATAGGCTAGTTAGCAAATCCCATACAGTCACATTCGACTTCAAAAATATGGACATCTTAAAATTAAATCTTAAAAAGAAACTCAGGGGAAGAAGATCAAAAGATTCCCCCAGAAAGCTTGATCGTTGTTTAAAACTACAATAAGGGAGAAACAAAGGCACAAAGTATTCCTAAAATTAAATAAATGTCCCCAAAGAAAAGCCCTGCACAGCTCATTGACATAGTAAAGGAGGCTATGAGTGCCAAGAAAGTATTGATTGAAAGTGGAAGACCTGTCTTAATCAAGAAAACAAGAAGCAACATTAACTCTGGCTGAAGAAATGCAAAGAGATAATGAGGGAGGCAAAAAGAGAATTTGATAGGTATGTTGCCAAAGTTGTGAATCACATAATAAAAAAAAAAATCTTCAAATATATTAGAAATGGGAAACCAGCTAGGGTCCTTTGAACAGTGGTCTCCAACCATTCCAGCTCCAACAGTGGTGGCAGTGGATGGTAGGAATGGAGGGGAGTGGAGGATGGTTTTGTGCATTCAACCACTTGCTCAGGCCAGTTCCCAATGAGCCATGGCTCAGTACCTGTCCACAGCCCGGGAGGTTGGGGACCCCTGCCTTGAACAAGGAAGGAATTGAGTGTGTTAAGGAAATTGCAAAGAAGTTGAACAAATGCTTTGCTTTTGCCTTCTTAGGAGCAAAATTGGGCGAGATTTTCAGGAAGAGAATCAGATGAAATGAACTTTATTATAATGGGAACAAGAAAAGAAGTGCTAGACTACACTGACAAATTGAACATCGACATGTAACTTTCACAGCATCTATTCATGGGTTAAAAGCCAAGTCCATAAATTTTCTAACTAAAATATGCAACTTGTCTCTATACACAGCCTCTGAATTGGAGAAATGGAAAATGGTCAATGTAACTCCAATTTTTAAAAGTTAGATCAATTCATGGAAATCACTGAGATTACTGGCTATTAAAGCTTGACGTCAGTGTGACTATCTCTGAGGCCATCTTCTGGAAAAGAAAATTGGGAGGGGGCTCCTTGTGCAATTGATTGCCCACTATGACAACAGACTGCTGGGCATGATGAACCCATGTTATGTTCTTAACCTAATTGCCTTTTGAGCCCAGATACAACCAGTCCGAGATTGGCACAAGTTGAGACTCTTACAGCAACTTTTTATATTCCAAGTCATAAAAATCAAGGGAAGGGAGGAGAGATCAAATAGGACATTACAAACTTTTAATCTAACTGAATCTGTATGAAAGGGTCACATGGAATAAGTGAAAAGTAACGTTTGAAAAGGGTATCAAAACAAAAGAAACATATACTCTTTAGATTAAAGGAAGAATAAAAAATGAGAAAAAGTCAGAAGATAAAGACTGAACTAGAAAAAGTTTGAGGGTGGGTGGAATTATGCTGGTATTTCTCCATTTCTACTCTGAATCTCTATTTCTTTGTGAAACTTGCAATAAATAGTGTTGCACAGAATATGATCATTTCTAGTGAAAAAGAGAAAAATAAGGTGCTCCTGACCATTTGACTCTTTCCTATATTTTAGGTTTGGTGTATCAGTTTAACATACACGTAAATCACGTTTCCCATAGATAACATGGGAATCCAATAATACTAGGGTAGTGTCTGGGGATAAGAGAAGCAAAGAGTAACTACTTGTGATTCTGTACCAAAAGCAAGAAGATAATTCAGTTTTTATCCACTCTACGCACAAACGTAACTTGTAAGGATACCCTTGTGTGAGGGAGCTTTGCTCTTCCAAGTAAGTCTGCAATGTGTTTCTTTGTGCTATTACAATAAAATAGCACAAAGGAGCAATACAAATCTTACAAGGCGGTCCTAAAGTTGAAATGTCACACAATATTTCTAGTGAGTATTCAATTCATTTACAATCATTCAAATTGGAAGATGTAAAGAGAACTTCCTGTCACTTTAATGTGTCCTTCTTGAGACATACAGCAGCATGCAATCACCCATTTTGTAAACAACATCTGGAACAGTTTCAAAATCTTGCTACATCAAAGCTACATGAGGATGGGGAAAGCGCTTTACTTCAGATCTACTGTATACACAATGTAATCCTGGTAGGAATATTTCCAACTTCAGAATCTGAGATGTGTCTGTAGCTTATTTATTTATAAATCCTTCTCTTGGCTGAAGATATGTATGGTCTTCCATGGGTTTCCATGGAAACGGGGTATGAGCATCGTTGGCTTTGAAAGGTCAGTTATAGTTTGAAAGGTAGTTATTTCTGGGCTAATCTACAGTATTGGCAATTTTGTAGCAGGTGAAATCTTCTCACAAGTGATATAGGCTTATTTAGGCAGATTATCATTCCTTCTGGTAAAGTAGTTGGAATCTTTCAAATCATCATGATTTTGGAGTTGCATAGATGTAACAAAGAAAACTCTGACTATTTAAATCAGGGACTTCTCACTTCTGCTTAGGGAAAAGTATCTCATTCATTCATCATCTGCTCTAATGGCAAAACATGGGCCAATATAATAAAGAATGTATTTATAACGAAGTGCTCTTGGGATCAACAATAAAAAACCCCAAATTAGTCTGCTATACATTTCACATTAGCACTTGCTTTTAAAAGTAAAAATAAAACTGTCAGCATGGAAGATACATATAATAACTTTTAGAATCTTCCAATTTAATGGCAGTATACAGTGGTACCTCTAGATAAGAATGCTTCATGTTAAGAAAAATCCAAGATACAAAGGGTCTCTCAAAAACTATTTTGCTTCAGGATAAGAAGAAATTCCAAGATACAAAAACACAATCCTTGTCAGCCTGAGGGAGGAGCCAAAACCACATTTTGGCTGAATGGGCTGCTTCAATATAAGAAAAATTCAGGATACAAAGGCCACCCTGGAACGAATTTCTTATCTTGAGGTACCACTGTACTATCAAGTAATATCAATAGCTGGTACCAGAGAACAAAATATTCCTTTGTTCTATTCGGCCATTATGACAGCGCCTTTGCAGTTCTTTTTATAAAAAGGAAATTTCATGAATGTGCCAGGTTCTACATTATAGCTAAAAGCCTCCCTTAGAAATCCCAGATCTCAACATGCATACCGGAACAATTATAAATCTCCTTAACATTGAAGAATAGTAACAGGACATTAATAACAACACTGTTTATTGACATCTCTATTGACCTTTGTTAACAAAAAAGTGTTGCTAAACACCATCAGCCTCTTCAAGAGAAGAGGATGCTGTTGTAAGCAGTAGATAGAAAATTGCTTTTTCTATAAAAGGAGATTTAGTTGCACTGGATGACCTGGAACGTCTTATGACATTATGGAAAATAGGCAAACAAAATATAGAGAGAAGGATCGTCACAGCAGAATAATCATATTTATGCAAAGATCATATATATGGAAATCACACTTCACTTTTAAAGGCATAAACATGCTACAGTTCTCAGTAACAGTCTGTTCTACAGTCCAACCAAATTAAATAAACTTGACTTTTAGCTTATTTGAATACTAGTGCGTATAGTCATTACCATGTATGCCTGTCTGTATTCAGAAACTCTGCTTTCTAAAATAGATTTATGGTCAGTTCATATTTAATTGTAAAAAGAAATGTCTTAATTATCTTAAAGTACCTGCAAGAGCATGGCTTAGACCACATTGCCACAGGCAATACTTTTTTTAAAAGACAATATTTGCAGTTATACAATGGGAGGCAGGGAAATAGTGATGTCATCCAGAAGGGCAGGTTTGAATTATCTAGGCATTTTAAGGAGGGGGCTGAAGTTTCTTCTTGAAAAGCCTATTGAGCCATCAGCCATAGAAAAATTCTGTCAGCCAAAATCAGAATTTTGCCGCCCAATTTGAGCATCACTATTCTTGGGATTCCAAAGAACACACAAATGTGGATGGAACCATATCTAATCCATATGATACATACTTGTATCCTAGAGAAAATAGGGTTATAAACATTCTTCCAATGTACAATAACTAATATTTTCTGTGAGTAAAGCTTGGGTCATTTTTTTGTAAGAGATGGGAGTATAAGAAAGATGAGAATAAATAACAATCTCATCTCCACTAGCAGGATCATGAACTCTTCCATTGATGGAACAAGTCCTTCCATTTGGAGCCAGCAATTGCCTATTGTACTGATCATAATTCTGTTGTTACAATTTTGTATTTTCTATAAATGCATATGTATAATTAAACTCAAATATGCCATCATTCTTCAGTCATATATTCCAATTGAAATATTTATGCAGATTGGCCTTGAAAATCACAGGAAATAGATCAGTTTGTTATCATTTTTATAACCCTAATCTTGACTACTGCACACTTACTGCACTTATTTGAGGACTGTATTAATTAGTGCATATTATATGTTTCATTATTACTTTTATATGTAATAATGTAATAATTAAGTCATATTCACATTAATGATAACAACTTGTTATTTATTTATTAACCTAATGAGTTTTAGTATAATTTAAACAGTACTAAACATTGTACTTGATGGAATTTCTGAAAATATTTGGTTATATATTTTTAGATGTACTGTATATTTTGAAATGTTAAATAAATAACATTTTAAAACTTTTATTTGTGGAATTATCACTTACTTATTAATATTGACATATAAGAATTATTATATCATTTTGACATATAAGAATTATTTTGTATAATCTAGGGATAACATCCATTTCTTACCATAAATGTACGAAATGCCAACAAGTTCAAAGATGGCTATTATAACAAGAGAATAAGATGCTGCATAGGTGTCCACAAGCTGCAACATGTACATCCCACCCTAAAATTAAAAACAAATAGTTTTTAATAAAAATGCCACTTACTGTTAAGATGCAGTCAGCAGAAACCCAGCTAATAATTGCAGTAATAAAAAGTACAATTAGTATTTTATCACCAAGCCCCAACACACTATGAAAATACTGTATGAACTGTATAAATACAGAATTGTTCAAGAATGTCTATTTTTCATATATCTTTGCTACAAAATGGGGGGAAGAGTGGCCAAAATGAAATGAATATCAAGTTAGGTTTCTTTATGGTGGCAGAGCTTTGCTGTTCCTATATATGCTAGAAGTAAACAGAAGAGGGAATTGACTATGCAAATTCTTTGAGACAATTGAAGAATGTGAAGAAAACAGATCTATAAATTTGATCTGTGTGGCTGTGCCCCAGCACTTACTCAGTCCTTCCACTAATGGTAAATTACATCTTTAGAAATGTCTACAGGTATTCCCTGACTTACAACCATTTGTTTGGTGACCATTTGAAGTTATAATGGCACTGAAAAAAATGACTTATTTTCACATTTATGACTGTTGCAGCGTCTCCACGATCACATGATCAAAATTCAGACATTTTGAGACTGATTCATATTTATGATGGCTGCAGTGCTCCGGGGGTCATGTGATCAACTTTTGAGCCTTTCTAACAAGTAAAGTCAATGGAAAAGCCAGATTCTGAAAAAATTAGAGATAAAAAAGGGGTCAGACAAGGATGCCCAATGTCTCCTCTGCTCTTTATTCTGATGGTAGAGGTCCTTCTTGCCCAGGTTAGGCGTAACAAAGAAATTAGAGGATTAAAAATTAAAAAGGAAGAATATAAGGCCCAGGCCT
>JAEANM010019490.1:0-12350 GCA_017656035.1 Myanophis thanlyinensis | reverse complement strand
TTTACTGGCCCGGCCCGCTTGAGATCAGATTAAGCTGTATTCGGCCCCCAGACCAAAATGAGTTTGACACCCCTGATCTAGGATAAACTGATCTACCTTCATTAGTAGATTATATTAATGTACTTTGGTTTCTTTCAGTCATACTTTCATCTCCTTAAGACATTGTTCTAATATTTATAGTAGACAGTTCTTTGAGTGTTCTAGGGTTTTGGGTTGAGTGTTTTTTTTAATGCTGTGTAAGCTATTTGAATTGGGTGACCTTAAAAATCTTGTTAGTCATCATAATCTTCTTCTTGTGTATTCTTATCCAGCTTTGAACCATTTAGTTACTCCATGTCTCATTCTAACTGTTGCTTCCTCATCATCTTATTAAAAAACTCAATAGGCAGATGAGTTTGCCTGGCAACCCCATTTTTAAAGGCTTTCCACAATTTTCAAATATTACTTTGTAGATTCTTGACAGTTCATTCCTACAGTCACCATACTTATCTATATTGCCTTTATCACTTTATATCTGTATAAAGCAAATATATTCAACAACTGGAACAGAAGAAGACCACTTCTAGTTAAATGAATACCTGTGACTATAGAAACATCTAAGTATTTAATCTAATCACACCTGACATGTGGTACAAGGGAATATATAATCTTTTACTGTGTATGGATCATATATTGTAATAATGTTATGCAACTGTCATAATTTTATTTACTCCAAAATAATGAATGCTTACATATTACAGTTTCTAGATTTTAACCATGTGAATAGCAGAATCCAGGGTGTTGAAACACAACATTTGGAGACACAATTCTCCCCCCCCAAAAAAAAAAATAGGACCAATTTGATTTGGTTCAGAAATTCCAGAGGAGGTCTGCACGATAACACATCTTTCCATCTTGCTTTTCTAAAGCCTTGATCTGGGTTGATGCGTGGAACACAAAGACTTCTTTAACTTTTGAAGAGGCATCTCAACCATCACTGTTAATGCCAGTCCTGCCATGAATGTCATCAGGCAGTGTCCAAGGAACAAGTAGAACTAAAAGGACAAGCAGAAACAAAATAAAAGCTGTTTGGTAGGTACAGTCAGGTACAGCAGTTCTGAACGTTCAGCCATTGGAAGGAAAGCTTTAATTAAATAGTTGCCTTGAGGTTAAGTTGGGTGGCCTATAAATTTTATAAATAAATAAATAGTTATGTTCAGCACAGGGAAACATAGCTATTAGACTGTGCTGAATTAAAACAAGATGATAAGAATGGGGAAAGGGAGAAATACAGACAGACAGAAATACAGACAGACAACTAGATAGATATATTTCCAGAACGAATAAGAACAGATTGAAAAGAGGAATTGAATCTATGAAACAGTGGCGCAATTCAACCGCTTCACTACCAGTTTGGTGCACGCTCGCTCGCGCAGCACCTTAAAATGAAGATTTTCCATTTTTGCAGACTTCCCAGGTGATTGGGAAGGTTGTGGAGGACATGAAAACCAGCTGTGTCAAACTATTTAGGTAAGTAACACTGGGAAAAAAAAAGAGATATAGGATAGAAAAGGGCAGGGGTGGGTGGGCAGGGCCAAACTTGAACGTCGCTACTGGCTCGGCAGAACCGGTGCGACCAGGCTGAATTTCACCACTGCTATGAAAGCTGCCCCTTGGAAAGTCAGCATGCACTGAGTTCCTTCAAAGAAATTGTACACACATAAAGGCTTCAATCACCCCATCCGTTATTTCTCAACCTTGGCAACTTTAAGATGGATGCTTTTTTTCCCCAAGGGGCATCTGAGCTTTCTAGTTTTTCTTTGAAGACGTTTCGCTTCTCATCTAAGAACTTCTTCAGCTCTTCTTCAGAGCTGAAGAAGCTTCTTGCATGAGAAGCGAAACGCCTTCAAACAAAAAACAGAAAGCCCAGCTGCCTCTTGGGAAAAAAAAGCATCCATGACCTGGATGACTGAGAATCCCCATAGACATTTAATATTCAATTTCTGACCGCAAGTGGGGCTGAAATTTCCATCATAAATAACTGTGATTGTAAAGCAGTGTGTCATACGGCCACAGTGATCGATGATAGTAATCCTAGCACTCCCTGTTGTGGTTGTTAAGTGACAATCTCTTGTTGTTGTGGTAGTGTCCACCCCAATCCAAGTCATTTCACTGGTCCCTCCCAACTTTGAGCTGGGAGTAAGCTATGGGACTGCCTCCAGCTTTCCCACCCACCTATCTGCCTTCATCTCTGTGCTTTGGGCCACCCTGCACCCTGTCTTTTAGGGCAGTAAGCATCCCCAGAACCATGGAGAAGTCTCCGCTGCCCTAACTCTACCCCAGCAGACAGGGCTGAAGCAGAAGCACCTTGGTGTCATCTCCTTTCGGAGCCAGCTTCTCCTGAAAATATAGTGGAAGGCAGTGGAAAGCCTTCCCAAGGTAGTGTGGTTTTAGCCACCTGTAGGAATTGTTCATAGCAATAGCAATAACACTTAGATTTATATACCACTTTACAGCTCTCTCTAAGTGGTTTACAGAATCAGCATATTGCCCCTAACAATCTGGGTCCTCATTTTACCCACCTCGGAAGGATGGAAGGCTGAGTCAACCTTGAGCCTGGTGGGATTTGAACCGGCAGACAGCAGAAGTACTGCTGTACTGCAGTACTGCACTCTAACCACTGCGCTGCCAAGGCTCCTAATTTCATAGGAGAAGTTGGGTCAAAAACGGAGTTGGTAAAGGCAGACAAAAGAGTCCAAGAAGAAGACACTGCAAAGGCAGCAAGGCACATCTGCTTTGGCTGCAGCAGCTGGATGGAAAAGGTCAAAGGTTGAGCAGGGAACTGGGAGAGAAGACATGTGAGTGAACAAATGCTCGCTGGGGCAGGTTGGGGTGGTCACAGGGTGGTCAGAAGGGCATAGATGGGGGAAATAGCCAGATGGGAATTAAAGTCCCTATGTTGTAATTGTGCACAGGCTGCCAAATGCTCAAATGTTGATCACTTTTGACCCTAGGTGTACTGCAATGGCTGTAAATTCAGGCATGGATCGTAAGTCCATTTTTTCCGCCATGTTGTAATTTCAAACTGTTGCTTAGTGAATGGTCTGAAGTTGAGACTACCTATACCAAAATGACTACAATGAGAAATACATTTGTTCACAAAATGGCTGCCATCATGGGCAGAGCCAATCCCAAAACATCAATTTAGCAGAAGGCAAACTATCTCAAAAGAATGTTCTTTACCCTTCAACTAGACCACCATGGAGCATCAAAGCTTTTGGGCAAATACATATGATGCTGGAAGCTGGTTTTTTTCCTTCACATGAGTTTCTTACACACTCACCATATTGAGGTCTGAGTAATGTATCAAAGTTTCTTGAAGTCCATTGTATAATAGGATCATCATCGGATGCACCAAATAGCAAGCGTAACTAATTCTTGCGACCACAGTCCAAACACTCCATGAAAGTATTGTGTTGATGAATCCTGCCAGGGGAAACCAACCCAAATCTCTAAGCAACAAGCTTTAGTTGTTTTCCTCAAAGAGTAAAATAATTAATTACTTTTTGGCTAGCTCGAGCATTCTTGGAATTGGTGTCCACTCATTTTTAAAGTTGTCAAGTTTGAGAAACAGTGATGTAAAGGGTTGAATTTATATTTACCAACAAAGAAATAGAGGGAGGCTAGTCTTTGTCGGTAAATGTAAATTCAACACAAAAATAGTTTGTTGTGAAAGCGACTGCCTGCGAAGGCTCCCGGATTGGGGCTGAAAGTCGAAAGTGGAAGTCATATGCTCTGTCCCATATTTGGGTAGATCAGGTTGCCCTGATAGACCGATATCACAGGGAAAACACTTAGTGACGTAAATGTTAAGCGGGAATGGGAAGAGAATTGAGTGCTCCCCTAATATTGATGATTATCCTCCATTCTAGGAGGATATCTGTTAAACCTGAAGTTGACATATACATAGCCATTTTAGTTGGCTCATCATTGTAATCCTTTATTGCTTTTTCTTCTATTTCTATGTATATGTAAAGGGGAATTTCGGATTTTCCAAATTCCTTAGATTGGGAGGAGGGGCTAGATCAGTGGTGGCAAAGCTTTTCAGCACCAAGTGCCGAATGTGAGCACACTCACACACATGCGTACATGTGCAAGTGCACTTTACACATGCATCTTTCGCACATGCATGATTCACACACACCTTTCATGCATGCACATGCTGCAGTCGCGCACGCATGCGCAGTCACACAGGAGTTGCGCACACACATGAATGTGCAGTTGGTGAGTTGGGGCAATGGCTGGCATGCCAGCAGAGATGACTCTGTGTGCCACCTGGGGCACATGTGCCATAGGTTCACCATCATGGGACTAGATAGTGAGAATTGTTTTGGCTAGGTGACATTCGTTCCTGTGGGAACAGAGACTGTCCCTGCAGATGGCTGAAGGTGGAGTTTGAAGACACCGGACAATGTTGAAATTTACTTCATTGGTGAATGTGACTTTTGTGGGATGTTTCCTACTGTGTAATATTATGTGGTGTAATTCTGGTTTGTGTCAGATCTGGAATTACAACAGACTTTGTCAATTTGATGATTACATAAATAAAAACTTTGTTTTCGAAGATGGACTTTGAATTACTTTTGGGGGTTTGGGTTTCATGATTTGGAAATCTGACAATATCTTAAATACTTGTTGCAAGTAGCAATAATAGCAGGGAGGGTTCTTGCTCCTCGCTTCTGGTTTATGAGTTTCCTAAATGCATCTGTTTGGCCATTGGATGACAGGGACTATGGAATGAAACCCATCTGTGTCCTGATCCAGAATGGCTATGTTTGTATCTCTTAAGCTCTTAAAGAACAATAACTTGTTTCCAAGGTGTCCTTGTAAATGTTCTCAGCTAAACATCTCATGGTAAAAGAACTAGACTCTTTAATTTGGGACTTTCACAGTACAACATAATTTGAACTGATGGCCGAGTCTATATTTTTCTTCTTCTCCTTAATGCTTTATATTCTTACCCTTAAGGCAAAATGGTAAAGGGGTTGTGGGGTTGTTGTTGTTTTTTGGAGGGCATGAAAGTCATTCTAAGAACCTTTGGAACCAAAGAGAAGACTGAAAAAATGCAAGAGAAAGAAAAACTTCTAGGGAATTTACGGGAAGAATTTACAGTATTTTATTTACAGTATTTACAGAATTTACAGGAATTTACAGTATTTTAATTTCTCCTTATTTTTCCAGTTCTGAAAGCCAGGTTCTAAGGTTCAACCTCAAGAAGGTTGGGGATTTTAATTAGTTTTAATTAGTTTTAAATCTGTAATTTTAATTGTCTCAAATTTTTAAATTTTAAATTCATAATCAGGTTTTAATTGGTGGCCACTAATCTAATTAATTTTAATTGTGTATTAACTGTGATTTTTTTGTGTCCTTTTAAACAGCTGTACACTGCCCCAAGTCCTTCGGGAGAGGGGGTGGTATAGACGTTCTGAAAATAAAACAAATAATAAATAAAATAAGAAACCCACGCTAGGCTCAAATACTCAGAGTGGTGGAAGAACATAAGTGCACCTGCTCTCATTCTCTCCCAGCAAGATAAATCTTGCTTATGTTCCAGTGGGGCAGGAGAGACAGAGAACATAAGTTGTTCTTAAACTACCTAAACTTAACTAAGTTTTTTTTTTTTTAAAGATACAGTACAGGCCTTTGAAACTATGGTGCTGGAGAAGACTCCTGTGAGTCCCTTGGACTGCAAGGCCAACAAACCGGCCAGTCCTAGAGGAGATCAACCCCGACTGCTCTTTAGAAGGCCAGATCCTGAAGATGAAACTCAAATACTTGAGCCACCTAAGGAGAAGGAAGGACTCCCTGGAGAAGGAAGAGCCTAATGCTGGGAACGATGGAGGGCAAAAGAAGAAGGAGGGGAAGGCAGAGAATGAGGTGGCTGGACGGAGTCACTGAAACAGTTAGCATGAGCTTAAATGGACTCCGGGAGATGGCAGAGGACAGGAAGGCCTGGAGGAATGTTGTCCATGGGGTCACAATGGGTTGGAGATGTCTTCACAACTAACAACAACAAACTACCTTTAGGGAAAAAGTAAAGGTTTACCCTGCCCACAGTTATGCCTGACTCTAGGGGGTGGTGCTCATCTCAGTTTCCTATCCAAGAGTGCCAGCATTGTCTGAAGATACTTCTGTAGTCACGTTGCTAACATCCCTATATGCCAAGGCACACAGAACCCTGTTACCTTCCCACTGAAGTTGTATTTATTTATCTACTTGCATTTGCATGTTTTCGGACTGCTAGGTGGACAGGAACTGAGGCAAGAATGTGAGCTCGCCCCTTCACATGGTACTTGGGTCTCAAACTGCTCACCTTCTGGTCGACAGCCCAGCATCTATGCCATTGCTATCTCCCTGTTTTAAAAAAAGGCCCTTTCTCCTTGGATATCATACCTCCGTAGCCTTCCTCACATGCGAAAATGATCCATCCTACAGCAATTGCCCAAAGTGTCCGATGAACAGCTTGATAAATGGCAACTACAGGTGAATAGAAGCTGCGGGAGTCTTCTAAAGTGTAGGCCAAAGCAATCACCATCGACATGGAGATCATGGCACAAAGCCAACCAATAGAAGCCTGAACCTGCAGGAAGATGAGGAGATTGTAGCAATACCAATAGCACTTAGACTTATATATCGCTTTATAGTGCTGTACAGTCCTCTCTACGTTTATAGAGTCAGCCTATTGCCCCCAACAGTTTGGCTCTTCATTTTACCCACCTCAGAAGGATGGAGGGTTGAAGCAACCTTGAGCCTGGTGTGATTTGAACTGCCAAACTGCAGGCAGCCGACAGTCAGCAGAAGTAGCCTGCAGTACTGCACTCTAACCACTGTGCCACCAAGGCTCTTGTACGTTTTTACATTTGTGCTCACTTGAGTTCTTTCCTAACCCTTTGCAATACCTTTGTTTCAAATGACGTTTGAGCCAGTCTCTTCTTACAACTAGTCTCCTATTCCTCCTTCTGCCCTCCATTTTGTCAGCATTTTTGCTTCCCACCCTCTACTCTACACCCTCTACTCTACTTTTTATATAGGATCTTCCTTTCTGAAGTCACTCCCTCCTTGTAAACATTCCAAGAATTGCCACTGAATTTAAAATGTGAATGTGACAAGAAGGAGGCATTCTCTGATATGTGGGGTGCAATCATTCAAGTACAATTTTAATTTATTCTTCATTTAAATCAGATACAATAGTATATCCATGAGGTCAAGAAAAGAAGAGGGTTGACCCTTTTGAACTTTGGCATTGGAGAAGATTCCTGAGACCACCATGGACAGCCAAGAAAACAAAGCATCATAGAACAAATCTACCCAGAATTCTCACAGAAGAGCCGTGAAGCTTCTTGGGAAAATCACCTGCTATGATGTGTTCAGAATGGAGCGAGCCACAGTATTTGAGAAGAAAACAAATACAGGTAGTCCTTGGCTTACGACCACAACTGAGCCCCAAATTTATGGTGCTAAGTGATAAATTTGTTAAGTGAGTTTTGCCCCATTTTACGACTTTTCTTGACGTATTTGTAAAGTGAATCAACTGCAGTTGTTAAGTTAGTGATGCAGTTGTTAAGTGGCTTCCTCATTGATTTTGCTTGTCAGAAGGTCGTAAAAGTGAATCATGTAACCTCGGGATGCTGCAACTGTCATAAATATGAGTCGGTTTTTGAGCATCTGAATATAAATCACCTTGGGATGGCCTGGGGCATGGCACAGAGGCAACCCAGGCAGTTGGCAGTTCAAACCGTCCCTTTATTGCTCCAAATTGCCCCAAACGCTCCCACATTTCTGGCAAGTCCCAGAGCAAAGTGATGACACGCACACACACACGCATACCTCAAGCAGCCTCTGGCTGCAAATAGTCAAGCCTAATTATGTGAGCACCATGGCTGCAAAGCAAGAAATCCAGCAGGACAAGTTGAGGAGACCAGGAAGCAACGGAGCAAGGCAAATAATCCTGAAATCCCAAAAGAATGCAAGGCATCCAGGACATCTGCACTCAACGCTCCATAAATTCAGTGTTTTTCCCCCTACAAATGCCCCTCCCCACAGCATTTCCTTAAGTCTCAGTCCCCAGGTGTGCCTTGTGAAGAGGGACCGGTGCTTTCCTCCCAAGTAGTTGGGTCAGCCTGAGCTGTTCTCACCTTCTCTCCTCTCCGTGCTCGAGAATAAGGAGGAGGTGGTCCTTGCTCATCGTTTGAGTTCTGTCTCTCATGTTCCCTGCTTAGCCTCTCTTGGTCATTCTGCCCCGCTCCTCCCTGCCTACAAGCTGTCCCAATCCTGAAAGGCCCTGGCCTGACTGGGCCTGCTCTTCTCCATTTTCCTCTGAAGCCAACGAAGCCGCTCTCGCTCAGTCTCCATCGGCTCCAGTTCCAGTTCATCTTCCTCTGCAGATTCAGGCTCCAAACGGGGGCATGACACGCATGACCATGGGGATGCTACAATCGTTGTGTCAAAAACGATCATAACACACTTTTTTCAGTGCCGCTGTAACTTTGAACAGTCCTCAAAAGAACTGCTGTAAGTTGAGTACTCTCTGTAGACCATTGATTAAATCAACCTACAGTTCTCACTCCAGGCACAAATGACTGGGCCCAAATTATGCTAATTTGAACACAACATGTGATAACCTAGTTCTCTGGAGAAAGTTCTGATGCTGGAAAAGATGGAAGGAAAAAGAATGTTGTAATAAAAACTACAGATCCTTGCTTCAAATGCTGCTTAGATCCTAGTTTTATTACCATCCTTTCTTCCCACAAATCCACTCCCACAATTGATCTAGGCCAGGGGTGGGCAATTACGGCTCCTTCATGACTCCTGGACTTCAACTCCCAGAATGCCTGAGCCAGCCATGCTGGTTGTCTTGCCTCCATGCTGGCTCAGGAATTCTGGGAGTTGAAGTCCAGGAGTCATGAAGGAGCCGTAATTGCCCACCCCTGATCTAGGCTACTTTTCTTTTCAAATTCCTCCTAACATGCCTTCAACACATCTTTATGAGATCGAGAATACTTTGCCGAAGGTAAAGATTCACATATCATTTTAAATGACTCCAATACCAGGAATCAAAGGTAGGTACTCTCTTACTAGCCAAAACAGAGTCCTCCGGGCTTCTTTAATTAGTAGTTCATGCCAGTAAACTTCTGTACATCTGACTCATTCTTCGTTTGTTTGGAACAGAAGTGAGATAGACCCAAGAGAACGGCATAGCTTGTAGAAATACAAGGAGCATTTCAGAGAAATAAAATAATTGCAAATAATTACATGAAAACAGTCAATGCTTAGAGGGCAAGGAATGCTGTTTGACCATTGCATGGTGGAATAATGGAAAGATGAGAAAAGACAATGGAAAGGAATAGCCTAGAGCAGTGGTGGCAAACCTTTTACTTACCGAGTGCCAAAAAGTACACACTTTGTGCATGCCTTCCGCACTTGCGTGCGGCTCCTCCACATGCACTGCATATGCAACTGCACCATTTGTGCATGCATGCAGCTTTTGCATGTGCAATGCATGTGTGCTGTGTGCAGGCACTGACATACATGTGAGCAATTGTGTGTGCGTGCGCAGGAGATCTGCGTTGGATTTCCTGGTGCAATCAGCACATGCACAGCGGAGGCCCAAAGACCAGCTGGGTCTCTGCAATCATGCACGCATGCATGCACAATCGCATGTGCATGCTCAGCTGGAGGTAAGTTGGCCTACAGCTTGTGTGCCCACCTGTGGCACCCATGCCATAGGTTCGCCATTATGGGCCTAGAGGATACCTTATAGGGAAATATTCCATATATTTTATTGCAAACTGCACTTGTTGTTCTTAGTTTTCCCAAATTGCAAGGAGGCTACCATATGAAAATTGGAGAATTTCTCTTTGACTGAGGGTGAACCAGAAGGAAGCCATGATCTACAACAGGGGTGTCAAACTTGAATTCATTGAGAGCTGCAATATGGTTGTGTTTGACCTTGGGGTGTGGGGTGTGTGGCCAGGGGACATGGCCAGCACGACATCACTCATCAAGGCTCCGCTTTCAGCTGTGACAGCCTCCTGCAATCCTCTGCCAGTGAAAATGGAGCCCAGGAGGGCCACATGCAACCCTCCAAAGCTCTGTTTTCACTGGCAGAGGGCTGCCGAGGGCGTCACGGCCGAAAACAGAACCCAGGAGACCCCACATAACCCTCCCAAGTTCCATTTTCTCTGGCAGAGGCACCATGGGCCAGTCCTTCGCTGTTTCCTGGGTGAGGTGCTTAGATCTAGCCCATGGGCCAGATCCAGACCACGGGCCTTGTGTTTGACACCCCTGATCTACAATATTTATACATGGCATTGACAATACTATGGGGATGTGGGAAAAGGAAGAAAGAAGTCCATCTCATTTTATCTCATTTCCACATTCTGGGCAGAGAGGACCATTGGTTTGAAAGAGGGGTAAGAGAGGCCATTTATGTTAACACTGAGCAGCCCTCTCTCAACAAGGATAATACACCTATTTTCTGTCCACAATGCAGTCCTTTCAGCAGCTCCAAGAAAATTCCACCCCAGTTTCTACTATTCAGGTGACCATGAGGGCACAGATAACCCCCCCAAGTGGCCTCAAGACCGTTCAAACCCTTCCCCCGCCATCCTGTCAGAACTAATCCTTCCATTCGCCCCCGCCATCCTGCCAGAACCAATGAAGCTTCTTGGACGATGAGCGAAACATCTTCTTCCTCAAGGAAAAAGCAGTCCAGCTGCTTTTCGAAAAAGCACCTGTGAGAACATCTCATTTTGTTAATGCATCTGCAAGATCCTACCCTTAAGGTTCAACTCTGTAAATCAGAGTATCAGTTGTGACAGTAGAAAAGCAAATATAGAGCGAATCAAAATTTATTCAGAGCTGTGACACTTATCCAGACACTTCAGATGTCTGAGACAGAGAATTTATAACAGGCTCTTATTCAAAGCATTCCTTCCTCCATAAACATGCTGAAGACTGAAGTTTTAATTTACAGTTTGCAATTCATTCTTGTCCTCAGTAACAATAGTAACCTGCCAACAATAGGACAAAGGTTCTAGGGAGCCCAATTTCATCCAGGCCACTTTATTTATTTACATATGTAATTCCCAATCCAATTTCAAACTGTCCTGCTTGTTCTTCCCTAATCTGGTCTGCTCTAAATTTGCATTTGATTTTAGGAATAGAGCTATGCAGGCGAAATGATTATAAATCCATTTTTAATTGTTTTGTTAAGCAGATCTTTTATTTACCTTGGTTCTCAGGATGGATGGTTGGTGCTGATTCATGAACAGACCAAGAAATACACCAACTAGAAATGGACCATATCGGCAGTAAGGTTTTGAGTAATACTCTAGAAAATACATCACAGTGGACATTTGCCTGAAAGCAGAATAAAAATTATGTTGGTGAAACTTGAATGGACAAAAAAGACTTATGAATCAAAGCTTGTTTGATCAATGACTGTTGAAATTGTTTGAAATTAAATAACAATAAACAAATCTAATATTACCGGTATTAACACACATGGCAAATACAACAATAGTATTGTGAACAGAAATAATTGACATGGTATACTTTTAAAGATTTGGATTGAAATAAAATGCAATAACACCACCTCTATCTGCTGTGCATTATTCACATTTCTTTTTGTCTTTTAAAAAGTTAATTAAGAGAAAAGTATCTCAGTCAACTGTGAATTAATTGGAATAAATCTTCACGCATGCTATTTCTCTTCTAGAGATGCCAATTTTAATTTTTTAAAAAATCCGAAGGATTAGTTCAGACCAAACAACTCATTTCCCTAGAAAACTTTCTTTCTTAGCAAGGATCAATGGCTATGAGGCTGTCATGAATATTTTTTCCTTTCTCTTTCTTAGGAGTTATCCAAGCATTTCTTTGGCTTTCGGTTCTCAGATCCAAAACTTTAGTCATTACACTAATGATAGTGAATGTTTGCTTGTTTCCTCTTCTAAGATTAAATAAACCCTTTGGAAGAGGGTGGATAATTTAGATTAATAAATAAATAAATAAAAATAAATAATTGCCTCATCCATGAGTCAGTTTCATCTCCTCACAAAGTTCTAGGATTCTTGCAAATAACATCCAATTGTGTTAAAATAAAATAATGATGTTGCAAAGTGTTCCATATTCTTCAATTGGAGATGTAGAACTTTTGGGTCTCCAACTCTCACTTTAGAGATGAATGTAAGTCACATTGGGGCACCTTAGTTGGAACCAGTTCAAGTCGATTGTCTTCCAACTTCCTAACTGGGGTCTGCGTTTGTTGGAAATGGCTCCAACAATTCAAATTCAAATTCAAATTCAAATTC
>JAEANM010019488.1:0-12351 GCA_017656035.1 Myanophis thanlyinensis | reverse complement strand
GGATATTAGGAAGCAAGGAGAGTAGACTGTAGAAAGTATGGAGAGTAGGTTGGATAGAGGGGAGAAGGAATGAGGGATAGGGGATCATATAGTGACAGATATAATGCAGAATACAAAATGCAATGACTAATACAGTGACAAAATACAGTGTCCGTTGGCTGCAAGGTCCATTTCATGTACAGTGGTTTAGAGATAGAACCGCTTGTGGGAAGAAGCTCTCTTTCAGTCTTTCTGTTTTGGCTTTCATGGAGAGGAAGCCCTTTCCTGACTGATTTTTTCAAATGATTTCATATCTATAAATAATATCAATAAAAGAATATTTTCACTGTCCACTGTTTGTTATTTTTCTTTATTTCATGTCATGATTATCAACTGAAAGTAATTTTGTAATATAGTATGTGTACTTATGTCTTTACTTGTGGGTGAATTCTAGAATAATCCACTTGGCGTTTCAAATCTGTCTGGTGCATTACTGAAATATACTAATTTCTCCCTCTCCTCATCCAATGTTAGTGAGAAAATATCCATTTGGGATATATTTCATACCTAGCTGATTAATGAAGAGTGAATACCCAACAGTGGAAACTAATCTTGAGACTGTACTGTTCTCCTACAATCAGCAACGACTAGTGGAGTAAAATCCACAGGGGCTTCTTTAACATTTACTGTTCTCCTATCTGTCCTAGCAGATGAATTTATTTGTGATACTCTTGTCTGTTTTGTGCTAGCTGGAATCTCCAATCCACTGCAAGTTTTCATCTTTGGAGCAGATGGCTGAGGAAGAAGAGGCAGATGACTTTGATCTCTATGGGGATTATGATAGTTTTCCTCAATATAGCAGCAGTGAGGAAAGTAGCAGCACTTCCTATCTAGACGATTCTAGTGAGAATGAAGTAGCAGATCGTGAGGTTGGGGAAGTGCCACCATCCCCTTCACAGATTCAGACCCCCAGCACCCACATGCCAGATGATAATGGATCTGAGCCAGGTACCACAATTCTCTCCTGTGCCTGTGGAAGGGCTCGTCTCATGGGACTTAAAGTGGCTCTCTTGTTGAATGCAGATGAGAACTGATAATAGATAATGAGTTAAAATATTTTCCATTAAGGGCTAAAAGAGGAAAGAGTCCCACATTCCTGTAAAAATGATTTTACCAAGACTGATGCATTTCAGAAATGAATTCCTTTCTCAAGGACACCCAAAAACCCAACACATAAAAAAGGACAGTTTGTTAAAAATGTTTTAAAACAGACAAAAAAACCAATATTACTAAAATGACTATTTTTCTTATGTGTGTCTTATTTTAATAATGAGTATTCAATATATGTATCCTGGAAATCAACAGTGAACCAAATATATTTATTAAAAACCAATTTTATCTGTTCAGCTTAATTAGCACAAACAAGAATGCAAGAGGCACAAAAACAAGTATCTGTAAGAAACATAAACATCCCTAAAATACATTGCATTTTCACATAGACAGAGTGAAAAGGCTTCCACAAAGTCAAAATGAGGCACAAAAATTGTTTTACCTTCTAAAATATATATAAACTGATCATCTACTATACTGTACAAAACTAAATGAGATTGAGAAGAACAACTATTGTAATTTATAATGGAAAAGAAGTTGGAGAGCAATGTTCTTAAAGGGAAAGACCCATTTTAAACATGAACAAAAGTAAACACTGTAAGTTTCCATTAAGTATCAAACTGTTCAGAAACAAACACCTTTTTAATAGTAAAACAGTCTCATTTTCACCTCATTGGTGTCCTATGACATACACAAATTTGAGATGCAGTGTTTCTTACTTAAAAGTGTTTCTTTAAAGGGAATCTTATTCAGGAGCTATCTCTGTCCATTTGCAGGATTGGTGAGAAAAGTCATTTTATGTATATATTTATAGTAAGTACAATGGCTACAGTTGAGCCATGGCTGTTTCAGACAGTTAATGAATCAGGATATTGAAACAGTTTAATTAAAATGATTAGATAAATATATCCATGGATATTATACGTTATTTTATATACTAATATTTATAGTCTTTAAAGTGCCTTGAAATAATAATTCATTTCCAAAATGTTCAGTTTCAGGAACAGCTCCAATAAAATTATTTTACTAGCACTTGGGATTCCTCACTCTCTCCTTTGCCATTATTTTCTATTTAGGGAAATACCTTCTGTGCCAAAAGAGGAAGGAGGGAGTAAAGATAAGAGAATGTGGCTGCCTAGCTCTACCGTATTCATGTAGGCGACAATATATAAATAAATCTATAGTTTGTATCTTTGTTTAGAAAATATTAGCACAAGTACTTTATGGAAAAGTGTATATAAAAAGATTTCTATGCAATTATGTGCTGTTTGCATGACTATTTTATAATAATCAAAATTGATACTGTGCATATCAACTTTTTAGTGTTATGACATTAGGGAAGTGTATTCATTGGCATCCACATTCTGGGTAGTGGAGCAATCTGATTAAAAATTCTGATATATAAGCAGTTCTACTCGAATCCTTATTTTAAGATGATACATATATGGATCATCTATATAGATATAATGCATTTATTGCATTATATCTAACAGTTTCTCACAATCTGCAGTTCCAAAAAAGCAACTTAATGCTAGTGATACAGAGCGGGACTCATCATCACATGTCCAGTTAGCACAAAATCCTGCACTTAGTTAATTCTACTTTTTAAAGGTAGAGTAGGTCGTCATAGAAACGTTTCCTGATTCACTAGGTTGCAACTTGAATATCAACAATGCATCCAAATCTAACTCCCCACAAATGATGCTCTGCTTAGCATTTTTGAATTGGTTATCTTCAGAGTAAATACTTCATAAGCTAGTGTCTTCTTGAAACAACATTATATAGAATTATTTGAAATTAGATAGAATGTTTTTGAACAGCCTTTATGATAAAAATGAGTATGTGATAAATATATGGATCTATCTAGACATCCAATATTAGAGGTGAAGATTCCATTTTGGGTTGTGTGTTGTTTTCCTGACAAGATAGTTCTATTATTTATGTACTTACCAAATGTATGTGCTTACCAAATCCACTTGGTGCTTTTGGCAGTCATTACAATTGAACAGTATTGATTACTCCCACTGGACCTTAAGCCTCATTGCTAGTTCATACTAGAAGACAAGTGTGATTTTTATTACTAATTAGAGCGGAAACCTTTATTTTCCTCCATGTTATTTGCCTCAGTTTTTTATCCTACTTAGTAGTATAAGGCCTAATTAAAATAATGGGAAATGTGTTATAATGTGTATGTTTTTCATAGCTTTGTAAAGGATGTTGTCATTAATTTAGTTTAATATTCCCAGAATGTAGCGTGCTTTCTTGTTTAAACAAATTTCCTGCCATTGAATCTTACTGTATTTCTGTTTTCTCAGCTGTCTGTGAGATGTGCGGTATTGTGGGCACAAAAGATGCCTTCTTCTCTAAGACCAAACGTTTTTGCAGTGTCTCCTGCTCCAGGAGTTATTCCTCAAATTCCAAGAAGGCTAGCATTCTGGCAAGACTGCAGGTGATCAATATCCTCTTAATAGGACCATTTGTTAAATTAGATAATGCTAAATATAAGGAAAATCTTGGAAAGTGCTTTTTTCTGCAAACTAACTTTATTTGATAGTTTATTTGGATAGTTTAGTGCCACCAATAAATTCATGGAGGATAAGGCTACCAATGGTTACAAGTTGTAATAGCTATCTATAACTTCTGATACATAGACAGTATTTCTGTGTGAGCATTTCCAGGAGTATATGAGTGGAAACTATTATGACCATGTCCTATTGGCCTCTGATTGGCTACTAAGAGGACAAAATGCTAGGGCTGGATCTGAAACAGAATAACTATTATTCTAAGTAGTGTTCTCCTTCAAATTCTAGCAAATGCACACTGAAAGGCCACAATTGATTCTTACAAATAACTGAGAGTATATTTTGCCAGATACAGGGAAGTTAAGGTTGAAAAACACTTTATCTCCCTTCACAATTATATCCTCATGTGTCAGTGCTAATTTCATATAGAAGAGCTGCCCTTGTACTACAGATTCATATTTTATATCATATGGATGTCAGGGTTCCAATAACAGACCCAATGAAAGCAAAACTCTGAAGCCTGAACTTTTGTCAAAATAAACTTTTATTAGGAATGCTACATTGGCACAGCTGGTGAAAACCCGACTGAAGGACCCAAGGTTTTCCACACCCAAATTAAAACTCAGAGTTCTTTCCCCTTAGGTCACACATCCGTCACATGGTCCAATCAGGCCACAGTCCTCTTTCGGCTGCTTTAGGTCCATGCCTTCCAATCACATGGTGGGGATGTCCTTGGCTCCTATGGGAAAGACTGTTATTTTGGCTATAGTTCCCCCCAGTTATCTCCAGCTCCCCGCTCATGTTCCCATAGCAGCAACTGGCCTTGTTGTGGTTTCCAAAAATGGTTCCAGGGCTGACAATAGAATTCATTTTTTTCTGATCTTGTTCATGCTTTAATGGAAAATTTTACTCTATAAAGTCTGTTTTCTGCTACCTGAGTAGCATTAGGAAAACTAGGAGTAATCTCTATATCAATTTGAGTAAACAGATATAAGGGCATTACAGAACCTCCATAATCAATCCATATTTATTCGTTTGATTCATACCCATGTTAGAAATAATACATATGCAATCCCATTTGTTTTATTTTAAAATTAGACTAGAGAAAGGATGTAATACAAAAACATTTTACTTATGTTAGGAGCATTTGAAAGAGATGATAAAGTTAATAGGAAAAGAATGAATCCATACTTTGTAAGAGAAGGACAGTTTTAATTGCATTGTATAACCCAAGAATTGAAATACAGACAATGAGAAGAAAGCATTTTTCCTTGCTAGAAGGATGATATTGAAGTGTAATTATTAATACTTTTTTATTGTTATTGATACAGTTCTTTTCTGTGTAATGTTCACACGTGAATTGTTTAAGAAGAGGATTCAACTTTTTCTTTCTCTTGCTAACTCTAAAATCTTGCCACCCTTTCTGAATTCATAATTAGGAAAAACAAGTGCTGTTCTTCCTGACTCTAATAAGATCTCTATTGTATACACACAGCTCCCTAAGAATTTTACATGATTTGCAAAGTTATTGTAATCTTAACTTTTCATGGGCAGAAATGACATTGTCAGATCTATCAAAGCCCTAACTCATATGAATTCCACCTCTCTTGTTCATCTTATCAAATACTTCTAATAAAGTGACTTATAACTATAGAAACCTATAACAAGACTGAATCCACATATTTTTTTTCAAAATTATTTGCTAACCCTGTTTTATTAAATGAACATAACAAGTGATTTTATGTAACGCATTAAGCCAAAACCATACATAGCATTTAGGATGAGATATTTACTTAAAGAATTACTCTTTAAGAAATAGCTCTTTTGATTTGATATCTTTACTGGTTAAAGTTCCATGGAAGAGCTGGAAATCTACATGTTCTTTTGTATGTGTGTGTGTGTGTTGTTTTGATACATTTTCACAGGGTAAACCACCAACAAAAAAAGCTAAAGTCCTTCACAAGGCAGCTTGGTCTGCTAAAATTGGAGCATTTCTCCACATTCAGGGGACAGGGCAACTGGCAGATGGAACATCAACTGGTCAAGATGGTAAGTGAGATCAGCAGTTGGAAGAACTAGATCAGCAGTAAACTGTAATTACTACAGAATAAATAAAGCATTCATCAGAGTTCCTGCAAAATATTCATGGATGAGGAGTATGGGCTAACTAAAGAGGAAGCATGGATATGTCATCAAAATTAAATGCAATATGAAATGGATGATTGGATAGAAGGATCACCAACTCCCTTTTGTTTTTATATTATTTCAAACTGAATATAGTTAACAAACTTTCTAAAGTGTTGGATTCTATCTTCTCTCAGCCTATATCCTATTTCAGATAAGTTTATATAGGGAAGATATTTATCTTTCAGGATTGGACTTAAAAAACTTTGAATTACATTGCAGATTTGTTGACATTTATTTCAGATGCATCATAGATTTGCTATTTAGGTCTATTCTGGGAGCAGTGAAGTTGAAGTAGAGAACGCTTGTGAATCTCTTCTAATTGTTTATTTATATATGTGTGATTCCTTGATGGAAGAAAGAGACCCAGCAGTTTTCCATTTTAGAATATTTTTAAACATTTGAAAATAATTAGGATTGAAGTTAGTTTATGTAATTTGAGAGGCTTGTTGTTTTTATGAAGCATAAAGCTGTATCCATGAACTTTATTGACAAACCTCTTTATTTATCTGTTGTGCTGCATCTGTTTTCCATCCTTAGGTTTCTATACCTAGAGGACCTGATATCTTTTATTTTGCATTCCTAGCTCTCATTGTAGGCTTTGATTGGGGAGCATATCTTCAGGACCATGAATACAAGGCTGCACCTGTTAGCAGTTTCAAACATGTGAGTACTCTCTGTTTTTTTCAACGTGTGTTATAATGTGGGAAGTCATGGAAAATAGTACATTCCTCTAGAGCAGAGGTGTCAAACTCACAATGACACATTGTTGTCATGTGATGTATTGCAATTTTTCCCCCTTTTCTAAACTGGGAGTAGGCATGGCCAGTGAGTGATGCATCTGGCCTGTGAGCCGTGAGTTTGATGCCCTTGCTCTAGAGCAAGGATTGGAAAATGAAGGTGTATTTGGCAATCAGTGATATCCGGGTATGTGTAACTATGGGACATGGGGAAAAGTGTATATTTGAGATTTACATTACATTACATTACTTGTGCATACACAAACATACATACAAACACAATTGAACACATATTTTTTTCTCTTCCCTGCTTTGCCCTCAGTTATCCTGTTTTGCTTCCACTCCCATTCTTCTTGCAGGTTCCCCTTTATGAACAGTGGGAAGATGTGGTAAAAGGGCTGAAGGTTGAAGTATTGAACAGCGATGCTGTACTTCCCAGTCGTGTGTATTGGATTGCTTCTGTTGTTAAGATTGCAGGTAGATTCTTTTAGGAGGAACATAGAAAATGCTATGATTTTTTTTAAATTAAAATGTGTACTATTTCTGTCAGAAAAGTTGATATAAACAAGATAAAATGTTAAACTAGTTAGCCAGAAGTGGTGCCTTGCCTTTGTTACATATATTCAAGTGGAATTTGGAAAGAAAACATGTTGCAAATTCTTTGTTTTAGCATCCTACATTTGGCAGGTAATTAGACATGATTGCCTAAATGCAGTGGTGAAATTTAGCCAAATCGCACCACATCACCCAAACCGGTAGTAGAGATTTGAAATTGGGCCCGCCCCTGCCCTTATCCTTCCTTATACAAACTTCCTTTTTTTTCTTATTTACCTGAATCAGCTGTTTGGAGTGTCTATGGAGCCTTCCTGATGATCTCTGCTGCCTCTGGTGCCTCTAAAAGAGCTGCACTGCAGCGCATTTGGCACACATGCGCATGCACCAAACCAGTAGCAAAACTGGTCGTATTCCACCACTGCCTAAATGGCTATCTTCAATTGTACGTTTTCCTGAGACTAATCAACCAACACACTTAATGATATCTGCCAGATCATCAGGTTAGACAAGTCAACATTCCAGAGTTGATTATAAGACAGGCAGCTATATAAATGCTATAAAGAAATAAATAACCCATTTCTACTACAAACACAGTCTTTTAACCATTTATTCTCAAAGCTTGGTTTAAAAATAAATCCTTTCCAAACAATCTTTTCCCCTTTTTCTTGGAATGATAACTTCTAAATGAAAATGTAGGAGTAACTTTTCTAGTAACTGGGATGCTGCCATCAGAAGCTCAGTCTTCCATCAATGACGTGTGTGTGTGTGTGTGTGCTGTCTTAGTTTCAAGATGGGAGTCAGAAATTGTGCATCCACAATTTTTATCCAGTCATACTAGATCTGGTCTAAATGTTAGCTTAGCCTCTTCATATCACTATCCCTTCATATCACTATCCCTCCCCTCCCCCCCAAAAAAAATTCAGGACTTCCAAGGAATTCCCAATTAACCTCTGGTGATCTTGAAAAAGAAAGAATTCACATAATTTTGAGGCAACCCCTCAGCCAGAACTGTTGTACATTCTCTGGTATGTATTATGTATTATGAATCTGCCTTATACCATTCCTTTCAAAGTTTCAACCAAGGAGTATATTTTGAACCATCAAAATGGTTCATCAAAAAAAAGTTTGGATGAACTTTCCCATGTTTTCAACCTCAGGCTTTTAGCAGAAATAGTTATCTTAAGAACTGAAAAGTGGGTTTGAAAGATTTGAAGAAATCTGATGGGCTAAGTTGGCTTTGGGTTGTTAACATCACATGACAGATCATCCCACAAAGCAAAGGAAAAAACGTGACAGAAGGGGCAGAAAGAGAAAAAGAAGAAAAGATAAATAAGACTTTAAAATCTGGACAATTGGGAAGGTGTAAATTAGAAATTATAAATACTGAAAAAATTATTTGGAGTAATAATTTTGGGATTGACTAAACTTATTAATAATTGATTTTTTTCTGGAGATTTTATATATTATGATATTGAAATATTAGAGGTATATTAACTTGGTACAAAATGAAGCCAGCAGGAAATAATAAAGTTCTATGAGGAAATGTTAGAAATAGCGGCAAAGAATTATAAGAAGTTGAGGGAATATTTAATAAAGATGTGAAAGTAGAAGGCTCTCAGCAAATAGTGGGAAAAGATGAATATAATATACAGAAGACAGATGAGAAATTACAAGGAGTGGTGGAAGAGTGAAAGCAAAATAAATACAAGAAGTTAAAAATAAGTTATAAGCAGATGAAAATACTGAAAAGACAGTAATAACAAATACTAAAAATCACATAGATAATCCCTTAAGAGTTTATAACAGAATAGAGAAAAAAAGGAAGATTTTCCAAAAATAAGGGAAAGGTTATGGATGCAGCAGAAGTAGATAAAGATGTAGCAGAAGTAGATAAAAGGTAAGGCAGAATGAACAATTTGTGCAAAAGTGCTAGAACGATAAATAGGATTCCAAGAGAGAAATATAAAAGAATCGCCCAAAAAAATCAATAAATGATGGAATTCTAAAAAGGCTGAGAGATGATGGATAGAGATAAAATACCTTGCAATATAGTAACTATATTAAAAACTAATTGAAATGTGTGGAAATTTTAAATTTGGAAAATGTAGCACATATATAGAATTGTAATATAATTTATTATAACCATAAATATGTTAAGATTAGGAAGTAGAAGGCTACCATTAGGTATATCTAAATGTATTACCATATTATGATTAACAGGGTACAAAAAATATATTGGAATACATAGTTTTCAAGGACTACAAATACAGGGGATTTAGAAATATAATTTGAGGATTGATTAAATCCCTTTAATAATTGGTTTTGTTACTGTTTATAGAAAATTGAGATATTGAAAATGTGGCAGAATATTGAATGATATCGATAATATTAAAACATTAGTGACTTAACGGGTTAATAAGTATATTGTATCAAGAAATGTTATTGATGTTTATATTTTTGGAGAAAGTGATAAAAAATGATAAAGAGAGAATAGTATTGTTTAAAGATAATGAGGTGAATATAGATTCCCAACAATCAGGAAAAATAAATAAGTATAAATTGGGAAAATAGTATAACATATATTGATATACAAAAGAATATATTATAATTATATTGAGCAAATCAAGGTTAGAAGTTGAAAGATAAAAACCGTATATGTAATTGTATTATTACTATTAGCATTGTATGAAAAATAAACCCAGTCATTACACTGTCCGCAAAAAATGTTAGTTGTTAAAAGAAAACTACAAATAAAACACATTTTTTAAAAAAGACTTCAATTTTGGCAGGTTACAAGGCTCTGCTGCGTTATGAAGGCTTTGAAAATGATTCCAGCCATGACTTCTGGGTCAACTTAGGTACTATGGAAGTACATCCAATTGGTTGGTGTGCCATTAACAGCAAAATTCTCGTGCCACCGCAAAGTAGGTATCTTAAGTCTTGGTCAGTTGTAGAATTTTACAACTCCCAATTTACTTTTCTTCTCTTATCTAAGAAAGTTACTTTATATGCATTTATGCTAATGAGTGTACTGCTGTGGAACAAATTAGGCAATCGAAAGCAGTGTAGAATATTTAAGTTGCATGTTTTAAGAATTTAAAGGAAAGACAAGAAATGGGTATGGAGGCTGTGTAGATAGCATGGAAATTTTCTTGGCCTGTACTCTTACTGAAATCTGTTCAATGCCATTTTTTCATCCAAACTTTTTCCAATACTTCTTTCATAGCTATTGGTTTTAACTAACAATTTCTATTTTTACAATATTTTCATTTTTAGAGTCATTTGAGGGTGCTTTCTGAATATATTGAACAACAACTTAATTGTGTCTGGGTTATTACAAGAGTTGTAATTCAGCACATCTGGAAAGCAGTGACTTTAAGAAAATTGATTTATATGATGATTTGATCATCAAACAATGTAGTAATACTGCTAACATTTGTCTTGATACTTTAATTTTTCTTATGCTTTGTGAAAATTCTACCAAATAAATATAAAAATTTTGGAGCACCTCCTTGCATTAGATCAGGCTTGGTCTGCTTTCTGCTTAACTAGCACAGTGGGGGAAAAGTGACAGTATATAATACTTTGCAATATAGCTACCTATAGAGAGATAATACCATTGTTGGAAAATTGAGTACATATTCACTGCAGCAAATGTTGATGCTTAATCTTTGTTTAGACCCTCTATTCAAGGGTCTCTGTACTGATTCCAGAACAATGTTCAGCAGGGCAAATATAACCAAAAAGAATATAACAGAAGGAGTTTGATTCAGTTCTGTGTACTTCCACAGATACAAAGGCATACTACACTGACTTCCTTAAATCTTTCTATGCAGCTATCCATTCAAAGTTTACAAACTGGAGAGGGTACCTTATGAAAAAATTGGTGGGGGCTCGGACAATCCCAGTTGATTTCCATTTAAAGGTGAGGATGGGAACTCTAGCAAAATTATTCAGACTAATCCAGTTTTCCAGTAGCTCATTCAAATGAGGTATAAGTGGCAAGTAACTTAATTCTGCATATAATACTTGGAGAGAGGATTTATAACCAACAGTGGTGAAAGAAGATCAGTCTAATGTAGTATGTATTTTAATACTGTTTAAGAATAGCCTATCATAATGAAAAATGTTATGAATATCTTATGCATCTAGTAGTTAAAACATGTTTTTAATCTCTGAAGTTCATGCACTCTGAATACAGCTAATCCTTGGTTTATGACTATTCATTCATGAACTTTTGAAATTATGACAATGATGAAAAAAATGAACTTGTGGCCCAGTCCCAAAGTTATAGCAGTTACAGTGCAACACAGTCATGTGACCAAAATTTGAAGGCTTGGCAGCCCATCTGTCATACTCAAAAAAACAAGAAATCACATCGTGATTCTTCCAAACACATTTCTTTATTGTTCTACATCTGTAGACAGAATCTTGTCCAACTGAAGCAGACTACTAGTTATATTAAACATATAATGTGGGACCATTAGAGAGGGGTTGTCTTCACTCTCTTTCACTGACATGAGATATTTCAACTGTGTTGTCTTTTACTCCTCTGGAGTGCACCCCTCCCTCTTGTGAATCCAGCCCCACTGCATTCCATCACACTGCCTGCACTTCCGACAACAAAAGTGCTGCAATTCCCCCACCTGCCTATTTCCCCCACATTTTTGGCCACTCTGCATCCTGCCTTACAGAATGACAAGCCTCAACAAGCAGCAGCATTTGCTCAAGCCCCAGCCTTCAAAAAAGGACACTTATTCTAATAAAACATATTGAAAATCAAGCAATATATGTACATTTATTTTAAAAAGACAATTCAGTTTCCATATTTTTTTCACGGGTGCAGCTATGCAGGTCTAGGTCTATTCGGGTCTTTTCCTGTGTAAGTTTGAGAATCTCTTCGCAACGTTTCGGCGAGATCCCATTCGCCATCTTCAGGCTGGTGCCTTCTGCTTCATACCAGTGTAAGCAGTGTGTAACCGGAGTTGCTGTCTCTCTATAAATACTGGTGGGAGGGTGTGGTGTGCTAGGCTGGATGGCTGCGCTTCTGCCTCTTGATTAATTGATGGAGTTAATGTTGGTATAATGGGCTATGTGATGGCCTTGGGATTTCTTTTGTTGTGGTGTCCTTGTTCCTGCATCGTAATCTTTTGGGTCGTTATTGTAATCTTCTGGGTCATTTGCGTCTTGATCTCTTTTCCATTAGCCTCTTGTATTGTAACAGCTTGGGTAATGTCCTGAGTGGGTGGCTGTGATGTAGC
>JAEANM010019487.1:0-12351 GCA_017656035.1 Myanophis thanlyinensis | reverse complement strand
CATCGTCCAGAAGGTGGCACCCCGAGGAGGCCAACCCTGTGGGAGCGCACCGGTCGGCTGGAGGCTGATGGAGGCAATAGGCAGTCCCGTAAGTACCCGGGTCCCAAGCCATGGAGCGCTTTAAAGATAAGAACCAACACCTTGAATTGCACCCACATTGCTCATAGGCAAATATATATTTACTTTTTAAAACTTACTGCTATTATTTTGAAACAAGACAATTTGTAGCAATAGGCATTCTTGGAATCAAAATGTCTTTTTTATAATTTCAGAAGATTGGTAATGTTAGCCTGTTATTAAGGAATCAATCTTCTGTATGGATTGTAGTCAGTGGACCCTTATATCACACTAAAGGTAGGAAGCTTTGAAGTGCTATAACACAAACCGTTGTAGTGTTTCTCTTTGCATGCTGCAGTGTAGGGGCTCCATTTCAAGGCTGAGCCATTTAATATAATGTTTTGGTCTTTTGTCCCTTTTTTTTTCTTTTCTTTTTCTGATCATTTTTGTCTTTTTCTTCTATTTATTTAAACAAATGTTTTTTTAAAAAAGTAATGTTTTAAGTAATAAATATAAATGGAAAAAAATGATTTCCTGAGTATTATCTAACGAGAGTTCTTATCTGCAATGTGAAGAGACATAGCCAAATACAGATTTGATTCTTTGAGAATCAGGCTGCAGAATTATTTATTTATTAAATTTATATTGCTGCCTATTCGTCCATGGTGACTCAAGACAGCTTGCAAATATAAAACCACGATTGAACAATAAAACTAATGATAGAAGCAAATAAATTAATATAGTAAAATCAATATAATACAATAATTATGAATGTATTTAACCATTGTATGGTTAGACTACATGGAATAAGAGACAGAGCATTCATAGCAATAGAGAACTCCTTCCACAGGGAACATTTGGAGCTTATTCGGTTTTATTTTCTACATCATTAAGTCCATTTTATTCAGGCAAACATTTCAGAAAATGGGAATTCAATTACATACATAGTTGATGCTTTACTGAATTTAGTTATTTTCCTAATAAAATTTTCTAAAGTGCTAAGCATGTTATATTTAATAAGATAAAAAGCACTTACCACATTTTTCATTAAAAAGATTTTCAACTTTTTGTTTCAAATCAGTAATCTTGGCATTCCACGCCTCTGTCAAAATATAATGGAAATTATTTTATTCAATCCTATTATATTTTTGTTTCCCTGATCACTCAGTTGGATTTCTTCAGAACAAGTTTCTGATATATTCCAGAACATGTAACATGCAATAAAATTTATTAGTGTTATTTACCTCACTGATTTAACATTTTGAAATGTCAAAGGTTTTTTTTTTACTACCAAGAAACAACCAACATCTAATTTACTGAGGTGCAAACCAGAGTGGATAGCTGAAGATATATAGAATGTATTAATACACAATCTAGTAGACATGTAAATATCTCATCTTCTAATTAACAATTCTAATAAAATTAAGAAGCTTAATTTAACATAGAAGAAAATTTCCTTATGTACTTACCAAAAGAAAACTCTCTTCCTCTTGGCTTAAAGCCAGTATTGGATCCATTGGTTTGAGGATTAGTTCTAACATCTGAGGATACCTTATTAGCAGGACCTATTCAGTATATTGAAACATAACAAATACATTCCATTTTAGAATGAGCTTTAAGTTTCAATTTCATGGTGCATATCTTGAATATACAATCAAAATTTCCAGTGTTTTTCTAAAAACCTAACCTGTAACCTAGCATACCTTCATTTGAGAATGTAAAAGACACATCACAAGAGACAATCTATCCTGAATTATTCTTAGTAGTTGCAATTGAATAATAAGGCATATATTTAAAAAGCAAAAACAGACATCTACCTAAATAATTCCTTTTAAGGCTGCAATGCCCCATGAACTGCTTGGAAAAAGAAAATAACTGTTTTGGCTCCTTAACTTTTCTTAAGGCTTTCTCCAAAGGCCACTGCCTATGGATCCAGAAATACAACCCCCAGTTTAAAAATATTTCAGTAAGCCATTATTCCAATATACATATGGGGAAATTAAGAACTATATAGAAATCTCTTTTGATAGGGTAAGAGACAGCAAGATCTGGAAACTCCTCTCCAAGAGAAGGCAAAACATGTCAATCTTTTAGCAAACTTTTGGTTTTCAAAATTTATAGTAAAGAACGTGCATTCTAGAAATTCTGAGTCTAGATTGAAACAAAATTATTTGTTTTAAGCACTGATATTCAGAATGTTTGATTGTTAAAATGTGAAGTTTCAGACTTGAAATCCAAGATCATCACAGAACACTGATAATGATTTTTTTCAAAGTTTCAACAAAATACCCAGGCCATTTTGAGCTGTGTGCTGATAAAAATATCCAAGTGTACTTATTTTCTATATAATCCCAAATAGTTATCCCTAAGGGAAAATAATTCCATACCTTCATCTACAGTAACTTCAATCTCTGGAACTTTAGAGTTGCTTACGGGACTTCGTGTAGAGCTGCTGGGACTCTGAGATCCTACAGAGACGTTTGCTATTTGTATACATTAAAAATCATTAGTTTTTGCATGATTTAGGCAGCAATATATGAAAACTGTTTAACATCATTAATAAAATATGAATATGTTATATTTCTGCCAGCAGATTTCATAGGTGGAGAAACATTCCTCTTTTTGCACAATATAAAACTAAATGGCTTTTGTCCTTTCTAATGAAGAGTTTACCATTAAGTTGCATTTTATGATGATCTAGACAAGGGACACATAGCAGCGAGATGAATGAAAGCAAAGCATTATTCAAGAGGGCCTTAAATATTCTTTTAGTCTACTGGGGAAAAAAAGAAGTAAATTGTTTTTTATTTCTATAACCGATGATATTTTGCTGCTAAATGTTGATGAAACAAAACGTTATTTCCTAACTAAGCTAAAACTCCCATCTGTTATAGCATCTAAAACCTGATAAGCTTTTGCATTCAGGTTGTTTTCTTGATCATAGGGGGAAAAACATGCTTATCTTATTCCAATGATCATTCTACTAGAACAAAAGGGATACACTTTGGAAAACATTTCTTCCATGGGGTGTCCCTCAATTGATGCATCTCAGTTAACCAGCATCCTAAACCCTCAGAAAGTAGTACAAAACAGTGGAGTTCTTGATGCTCTCTCCAAGCTTCGTTTGTTTTCCTGGAAGTGTTTCATTGGCAAATTAGGTAACATCATCAAATCAATACTAGTCCAAAATCTGAATTTAAATAGCAAACTAAGTAGGAAAGAGAATACATATGATTCAACAGCCACCACAAATTTCAGCAGTACTGCTTTCAAAAGTATGGTGCAATATATTAAGAGAATGAAAGCCTCTTTGCATTTCTTTTTAAAATGCGTATATCCTCTTTCAACACCAGAGTGTTCCATTTTGTAGTATTACAGCTTCTTAGTCACTTACCTGAAGTATTCACTTTACAAGCCAATTCTGGAGGCAAGTACGAGGTAACAAGCTCTGGCCTACAAATCAGACAGTTTATTTTTACTAAAGCATTCTCACAATCAGTTCAGTTATATAAATCTATGGGGTTACTGTAGGGAATTATGTTTGGGGAGATTTTGCAGGGAAAACGGACTCTAGAAGTGATCTCTTTTGTTAGGATTAAGAAGCAATTAGTCAACACTTCGTAAACATCACCTCCTATATCCATTTTAAATAGCAGAAACGTACACAGTGCCACAGCAGAGCCAGAGCTAGATAACTGAGAATTCGTCTAATTTTAATTGGTGAAATTAGAACATAACCATTGCTAATCTTGATCCCATTATGACTGTATTATGTCCTTCAATCCTATTTACACATTTGAAATGAATAATTGATAATAATAAAAGTTCCTTTGGCATCTGTTGCGCTAATGGGAAAGCTTTCTAAAGACTATCTGCGCCTCATGCAAAATGCAAGTTTTAATGTCCCCAAGTGTCTTAGTCTCGAAGATTCAGCAAACCATTTAAAAACCATATTAACTATCTCCATTGATACATGGATTAAGATCACAATTAAACAGATGTCTTGTTAAATTAAGAAACCTACCAGAGACCACACAATAAAAATGCAATCCAAGAAATAATACCAAATAACAAACTCATTAAAAAGTAACTACCCCACGTACTTCTTTACAATGAATTTAATTTTTCCACTGCCCCGCACAATTCTTTCCAGGCGTGGGATTCCAAACCAGGTTGGGCTTCGAAAGGGGATCCCTTCAGGCAAACCTTCTACATATAGATGATCAGGATTTGATTCAAAGACAGGATAAGGAACTTTTACTGCTTCACTGAGACCCAGAGCTTGTGCTGCAAAGGAGGCAAGAACTTGATTTGGATCCAACTCCTGTCACAGAAATGGCGTTCAAAGGCAAAACTCACCCACCAAAGGCACAGATATTCACTCCATCTTTCTAAGGCTACTTAGCAGTTAATTAAGTTCAGGTTTTGTTTGTTATTGTATTGGTGATACCATTCCAAGTATACAAAATTTTGAAAATACTAAATTTTCCTTTAGTCAAATGAAAAGGCTTTTTAAAAACTTTGCTGAACCTCTCAATAAAAAAAATATTTTCTGGTTGGTCATCCTTTAAAGCAGGAATGACAATTCCAACCCCAAGAGTATCTTTTCAGAATGTCTTACAGAGACAATAATTCAATATGAATTTCATTTTTGCATGGCAAGACAGCTCAATTCTGAATCTCCTTCTCTGCTAGCATGACTAATTTCCCTATCACTGCCTCAGAGAGAGTATGAATAGTATAAAGACATAGTTCTCCAAGTGGATTTCAGCACTTCTACTAATCTATTTGTATTTCCCTGAATAAATACAATTATTTGCTGCCTTTTCCCACTTTTTTCATGTGAAAAATCAGATCAAGCTATTCGAAAGTCTACTGGGATTAATGGTGATTTATATCCAAAAAAGATCAAGGCAATTCTTCTAAAGATACAGCAATATGCAATTACATTTCTTACTAAATTATGCATTAGTCATATAAGTTCTACAAACTTTGGCATGTGCAGTTTCACTCATGCTCTTTCCAAAAACAAGCATATCAATTAATCAGAATGTAAGAATTATGAATACAATTTATAGTCTATTCTGTTTACATGAAACATCAACACTATCTAGCAAACAAACAATGTTTCACCTACCAAATTTCATATTAAATATTTCTTCTACTTGTTTTCTCAATTTTGTGATTCTGACATTCCAATCTTCTTTGACTGGAATTAAAATAAAATACAAAATATATAGATTGCACTTTAATAAGATACAATGATATTTAATATATGTGCATTTTATTTCCATCAAAGCTTTCTTACAAAAATCTGTCATTTACTGATAATTAGATCTTATTGTCTCATAAATATTATTTTCCCATCTATAATTATCTTGGGCCAGGCAGTCATTCAAATCAGATTTGGAGTACTATGATTCATAGTCAATTTTTAGATCATGATGATGTTGCAGAGAAAAAAAAAGCAATAATAACTTTGCTTGAAAATTTAGGCTAAGATCTAAGTTATGATTAGACCCAATAATTCCCTGGCATACCATCTAGATAATCCTACACATGCAGCAACATATCTGGATTGATTTAACTTTATCAGGATGGGTCCAATATTTTCAGCAAAGCTAAAATATTCAGATGTGTTAGATGTTTAGATGCATCTTTAGCTGCAACAACAAAGACAATGCAATTGTACCATTTACTGGCTCAATACAGATTTAGTATCTTAAATTAGTCAATAATCTAACTTTGTTTATCTGATAAAAAAAGGACAGAACAATGAATTTATAAGAATTTATAAGAAATAATAAGTTTATGCCACAAGATTTTAAAACGGATTAAACTTATTTAGGCAAAATATTTAAACAGTTCCTATTGCTAATTGAATCAATTGTTCCTTTTAAAAATCTAGATTGTAATTACTAAAAATTAAAACTAGTTCTCAAATTCTATCAAAAATAATGAATAGCCCATCTTAGAATCTACATTAGGCTATGTCTTTTTAAGCTAAAGAGTAAAATGAGAGCAACTGTCACTTCAGCCCAATAAGAGGTTACTAACCGAGTTTATTCCTGGTTTCATTTTTCTTCCCACCATGATAAATGTGGCCACAGAGTTAGTAACATTCTTCCAATTACAAGAATAATGAGCCAGAGGTGAAGAAGCTATGGTAGAGGAGGGGAATCTATGGCTCGCTAGATCTCACTCAATTATAAGTCAAAGTAGTCCCCAGCTGGCATGACCAATGATGAAGGACACTGGGAATTGTTAACATTTGGAAGACTGCAAATTTTGTATAGTAAGCATTATCAAACCCGTCTTAAAATCACAGTAGGTAAGTAAAAACAAAGAAGAATATCAAGCTATCCCAGAAAGAAAAGAAATGAAGTTCCATACTCTATCTTTAGAAATAAAATGGGAAGAGAAAAAAGAAATGCATCTCTACCCGAACTGGGAAAAGATGTTCCTATCATTTTAAAAAACACTTTATCTTACCTGGCATGTTTGTTCTTGGTTGAGTAACTTCTGTGGAAGCGACTGTGAGTAGTTCTGGCCTAGAATTTAAAAATATAGACAATGATTCTGTGGTACTTATCCTTCAAATATTTAGGGTCTCTTTTCTGAATTATATATTACGAAAATTATTTTGAAACAACTCCATTAGGTTGTAGCAGCTCAACATGCAAAATAGGACAGAGTCTACTTATTAATTTTAAATGCATGTAAAACATATAAACCCTATTTGTTTTACTCATCATTAAGACTACACAAACAATGGTTTTATAATCTTACAATGTTACAATCTACAGACTGGTTTTCAACTGTTACAATCTGCAGACTGGTTTTCAACTGGCACCCCCAACTTTCACACATGGGATGCAAATGTTTACAAGAAGGTCAACAAGATAGGGGGTTCTCTTTTAGCTCTGAAATATGCTGTCATTTTTGGCCCAAAGCCTACATAATTTTATTTTCTAAAAACATTTCTGGGATGCACACAAGGCAGCTTGGTTGGAATAAAGGTAAGTCCTGATGCTTTGCAGTATGGTGACCTGCTTTATTTTAAATTAAAAGAATCTGAAGAAAGATCTGATATGTGACCAATAAAATTTGAAATTGAAAATTGAAATTGAAATAAAGCACTCAACTTGGAACTTGCACGAGTTAAACTACGAAAGAAAAAGCCAGCCAGTTTTTATAATATGATGTTGCTCTTATATCCACCATTTTCAAAGAGACCATTAGGAATCGCTTTGAAGTAATCGATAGGGAGCCAGAGGAACTGTACAATAAACTTCAAGACATTAAAGACGAATGTGAAAAGGTACTGCCAAATATGGAGAAACAGAAGAAAGCAAATTGGATGTGCTTTCCAAAGTACTTGGTAATGGTATAGCAGCCAGAAAGCTTTGGAAAAGATACTCAAATGCTGTGATATATCTGTAACTACAAACAATTAAAACAGGTCAAGAAATACTATTCTCTGAAATACTCTATACAAAGTTGGCCTTTGAAGAGGTGGGATCAGAAAAGTCTTGACACTTCTGAACTTTGGTACTAGAGAAGGAAGAGAATATTGTGGACAGGCAAGAAAACAAAACAAAATAAAAACTGAATCATCTAATAAATCAGCCCAAAATTCTCACTTGAAGCACAAATGAGCAGATTCAAAATATCCTAATTTTTTACATGTATGCATGTGTGTATATATTTTGGAAACCATTATTTAAATAGCATGAGACAGGAAAAAAAAGAAAAGCCTTGAGAATGGCACCATTCGTAATTTTAACACATACAAGCCTACCAGAAATAAATTCCATACAATTATTTTATTCCTTTAAGATATATTATATTGCTTAAAACTGAATTGTTTTTTTTTGATCTTGCAAGTGTAATAAAAAAACATATTGAAATGCACAGGTGATTGGTCTTACTTTTTTATTACAAACTTTATCCTATTCCCGACTTGAAGAATTTTCTCTAGCCGAGGGATTCCATACCAAGAGGGACTCCGAAATGGAATATTCTCTGGCAAACCTTCCACATAAAGATCAGTGGGATGCGCTTCAAATTTCTGGTAAGGTACGGCCTTTGGTTCAGTGCTTCCCAAAGCCTCAGCTATTAAAAAACATAGCAACACAAAGAACTCAGATTCCATGCAAGAACAAGACATAAACTACAAATGTCCCGATTTATAAAATAACATGTCAGAAACAGGTTAAACTTACTGTATACAATGGCACCTTGGTACTTATTAATTGGTTCTGAGAGGCGACAAGTACTAAAAAGAATGAGTACCAAACAAACTATGTGATTTATCATGTGTCCCTCTGTTTTGGCCAGGAAAGATTTCCTATTTGTCCCTTTTCCTATTTCAGCGACCTTCCCAGCATGGCTGACTTCCTCTCTGCCTTTGTCACCTGCTTCTTTTTGCAGCGACCTTCCCAGCATGGCTTATTTCCTGTCCAACCCTCTGCAGCTGTCCGCCACTTCCCTTTCCAGTGTGTTAAATATCAAATAAGCAATGAGTACTAGGACAACATTTTTGTGTCAAAATGCATTGAGTACCAAATTGGACAATTTTCTAAGCAATCAAATACCGAGGTACACTGTACTCCATGCTAATTTTTTTTACACTCCTTCTCTCATAAAAATTATCTTTCCTTTCTTCTTTACAGGGCAGAATTCTCATAGTAAAGTAATATATTTATTTATTATTTTTTAATATTTAGTTGATCAATAATTGTAATTAGATTTAGAGATCGCCGGATTCCAGGTCTCTGGATGCTTTAGAGTACACAAAATCAAGTAGATGGTGTAGCTGTCCACCTCTTCCAGAAATAATGATAAGAGACTAGCGTCCCAGTACAGAAAGAAGAGTCATGCCCAAACTGGTAGACTTTTTTTCAGGTATTGTATTTTTTTCAGGTTACAAATACACATACACCATGAATTGCTACCAAGTGTACTTACCAAATTTTCTGCAGAATAACTGATCTACCATTTTCCTTAGTTTTGTAATTCTGGCATACCATTCTTCTTTCACTATAATCAATGGTGAAAACAAGGATTTTACTACAATAGTAAACATTCCAAAGGCAATTCCTTATTTTTGTCAGAAAATTCCATTTCACTTTGCCAGTCTTTCCATCTTGAAGGATGAATAATTTTGGCAGAGGAAAAGGCCAGAGGAAGATGCTTTTGATAAGTGGACTTATAAGCAATAGCTATCAAAGATAGTGCAACTATAATAAGGGACAATACAACGAATAAAGGCAGATATTGCAACTTTTCTAAGTACCAGACAGATAGCTAGTCATGTGACAAGGAACAAATAAGAATAACCAGGGCAAAATGACAACCAGAAAATGGACATCTGATCTCAGAGTAGCTATTATAATCTAAATATCTAATTCAGCAGGAAACAAGCCTATTTACATTTCATCTCTTTTAATATTTACAACATATTAGTAGCATAGGTATCCACAATGTACATGGAGATATGGTATTAATATCTGTATGTATGTATGTGTAAGAAAAAAAGAGAATGCATGCATACACTGCAAATTTGGCATATGTACGAAGGGTGGAGCACATGTCATTGTATCATACACAAGTTGTCATTTTTGCAGCACTGTGGTTAGGAAGAAATGCCCATGAGTGATAGAAACAGAGTCTTAAACTTTTTGAAACCACTGATGCAAGTACTCCATTTTTTGTAGTTTATACAATTTCAATTTCACTAATTACAATAAAAAATACTGTGTGCAATAATTCATTTGCGTTTATTTACGAAAAGTTCTCTAAATACAGGTTATAGATCTTTCAAAACAATGAAGTTAATTTGGGCTGATTTTTGATGGGCAGGATCCATCAAAACCCAATAGAGATAAGTCAGACTGTGTAACTGTTTCTGCTCAGCTAAGCAAATAATGTATTTGTTGATAGATAATTTCTACAACAAATGTTTTGCATCTGCATTTCAAAATCCCATTGCAAATTGTTTACACCCACACGACACACTGTTTAATGGATGATGGAATTCTGAAATGTTAAAAAAAACAAAAACATACAAGCACATTTAAAGGCCTGAGAATGTAAGAGCTCTTCCCACAAATACCAACCCATTAAAATAAGTGTCAGTGGATTTCTCTAGATGAATTCCAAGCTCAGGTTTTTACAATCATGGATACATTGTCAATGGTAGATCCTCAATCACAATCAAAAATTGTGCACAAATCTCCAACAAATGTAGCCACAACTAGGGTGCACACACTTACCTCCTGTAACTGGTTTGTCTAACGGTAAATCTTCTCGTGTTGAATTTAGTAGCTCATGCCTGCAAACATTCAAATAAAATATGTATTTCAACAATCAACATTCCACTCTATTACCAATTTTAGCCATAGCAAACATTGTTTTACTCGTTATATACCTCTCCTCATTCCCAAGAACAGAGAAATTAAACAAGATCATGTTTTATAATGTGAGACCAAATTATAGCAGAGATTTATAAACCTAAATTAAGAACACCATCATTCAACAGGAAAATGTGATAAACCAAGTTTGTCTTGAGAAGATGGTACACTGAACTTACCATAAAGGTTAATTTTCTAAGCAGAGAGAGGGTATCTGGTAGTGGGCATCTTCTCCCACATATCTTGGAGGCAGGGCTTAGATTTCTTCTAATCCTACTTTCCAGTGGGAAAGGATAAGCTATTTCCCAGTTTCAGAATAAGCCAGAAAAAGACGCAAAGATAAAATACTTGAGAAAATTAGGAATAAAGAGGCAGATATAGACGGGGGAAGGGGGTGCTGAAACTTTTCTGCCGTAATTATTAGGTGAGTTGGAGGCCTTGTCTCTGCTACAATCTACAGACTTTCACAGTAAATCCAAGGACTGTTTGCCTACAAAGACAGGGCATCCAATAGAATGGTGGTTTTCATATTACAGTCTACAGACACCTTGGTGGTCCCCAAGGCACTTTCAAGGAGCTCCCAATGTTAAAAACAATTTCCACAATAATACTGAGACATTGTCTTTTTCACTTTCGTTCTCTCATGAACATACAAGGGAGTAAAACTGCTGGTGCCTCGACACAAAAGGCCTAACTTTTGTCTCCGCCTGGGCTTCTATTCTCTGGCTCTAGCAATTAACTCTACTCATCCTAAACATAGAAAATGCAGACTACCATGCCTACTTAATGCACAGTTGTCACCTGGAGGCAGGACAGTCAGTTTATCCACTTGAAAGCAACTCTGATTGAAAGGCTGACATTTTGAGAAATAATCTGCCAAATGTTCAGGGTAAATAACTATAGTTTTGCCAGTCGTTCTTTCAAATAAAAATGTTCTATGAAAAAAGCAGTTCAGTATGTAATTCAATCACCTAAGTGTTTTTCCTTGAGCAAACATCATACTTCAATATGTAGCAGGAGTGCTTTATGTATATTTTCAATTTCAAGACAGAGCAGCAGTCCCCAACCTTTGCAGCTTGATGTTCAGCTGGGCGGGAAGAGGGGAACTGGGCCACAGAAGTGGCAGGTCAGTGTGCGCGCATGCAGCTCGACTTGTGCAAACTGCGGGCCGGCACTTGCACAAGTTGAGCTGTGTGTGTGTGTGTACATGCCTTGGGCCACCACTTGGGCAATCGGGCTGAGTGCATGGGTATGCATGCCGACCTGCCACTTGTGCAGCCGTGTTCCGAATAGTGGACTCCTAACACAGAGTATTAAAAAGATGTAAATAGTTATTTACACCTGAGCATTTGGCAGATATTTTCTCAAAATGTCCGTCTTTCAATTAGAGAGGGATAGTATCTGGCACAACCACTGAAAATGGTCCAATAATGCAGGGGAAGAGAGGCCTTGGGGTGTTGAGTATCCAGGACCCCATCTTCCAGCCGATGTAATGTCTGGGCCAACGAACTCCAAAGAGAACTCCAATGGCAGTTCTAAATAACACGTGGCTTGGTAACTGCAATACTGGTCATGTTTCCTTGAAAGGAATTTGGCAGTGAGTTGATGGGCAATCCCTTCTTTGGTTGCAATCATCAGAGAAATTCTCTACTGTCCATGGATAGGAATTTCCATTTGTGAGTTGTTAAGTTATGAGAGCCAACTAGGCTTTTTAACCAAGCAAAATAAAGGGGAAAGGGTGGGGGGGAAGAAATGATTATCTATAATCAACACCTCAACAACTTTTAAAATGTGTGGACTTCAACTCCCCAAATTCCCCAGTCGGCATAAGTTCATTTATCTGTATCTTTATCTTTATCTTTAATCATATTTATATACC
>JAEANM010019486.1:0-12352 GCA_017656035.1 Myanophis thanlyinensis | reverse complement strand
AGAAAGAAAGAAAGAAAGAAATGGACAGTTTTTGTCAATAATCCCTCTAAAATGCTTTTCAATATTAAGGGTAATTGTGAAGTCAGGTACACAAGTACACTTTCATGATTTCACGCTGACTCAATAACAGCTTTTGCAATGAATCAGTTTCCAAGCAATCTACAATGACAGCAACAAAACTGAGCTCAAGATCCTTTGGGCAAACCATATTAAAAGGCTCTTCATGACACTTTTGCTTGTGTGTTAGCTCTTCTGACAGCAGAATGTTGTGCTCAATAAGCCTCCTCTACATTTAGCAAAGCTCTTATGATATCAGCTGCTCAGACTAATTAAGGCACGCCAAATGGAAAGGTTACTATCTCTGTACTGTTCAAACGCAGTGCAGTTAGGAACAGTATGTTGCGTGTAACTAAAAGGAGAGAATGACACGAGGCATAAATTATAAATCTTCATGAAAAACAACATTGACTTCTAAGAAAATCTCCAAAGAAATTACTGGCATTAGCTTTTTTTAAATATTTTTTAAAATTTCACCTTTATCACTTTTATAAATAACTCAAGGCAGCGGACATGCCTAATACTCCTTCCTCCATTTTCCCTACAGCAACAATCCTGTGAGGTGAGTTGGGCAAAAAGAGATTGACTGGCCCAAAGTTACCCACCCAGCTTTTACCCCTAAGGCAGGAATAGAACTCAGTTTGCTAGTTTCTAGTTGATGCCTCAATCAGGAAATTGAACTTGTCCTTTAGGATCCTTGCTTTACAGGTAATCCTCGACCTTGCCCCATTATACGACTTTTCTCGCAACTGTTGTTAAGTGAATCTCTGAAGTTGATAAGTTAGTAACCTGGTTGTTAAGTGAATATGGTTTCTCCATTTTCTTTGCTTGTCAGAAGGTCACAAAAGGGGATCATCACAGGGCCTTGGGACACAGCAACGGACATAAATAGGAACCAAGCACCTAAATTTTGATCATGGGTATACTTTAACGGTTGTAAGTGGGAAAAATAGTCATAAGTCACATTTTTAGTGCTGCTGTAACTTTGAATGGTCAACTAAACAAACTGTTGTAAATTGAGGATTACTTGTATTTGCAAGCTTTTCCCATATCAACAAAGCAAAGTTTTTATCATATGTATTTTCTGATAGGCAAGGAATAACAGCGTGTTATGACATCACTTCTAATAAACCAGCAAATATTTGTGGATTATTGTTTAGCTGTATATAATTAAATTATCTTTAATTAAAAAAATCTCTGTGAAAGGAAAACTGGAAACCTATTTTCAATTGAGATAACACATATAACATATATTCATCTGAGGACTGGTAATGTTTTTAATTCTTAATAAACAAACATTGTTTGAGTATCTATATTCATATTTCCTAAAATTGCTGGGATTAGTTTAAATCATCAGAGAAAGCTCTGTTTCATTATTCCAGGTCTTCCTCTGGATAAAATACTGCTGTTATAAATACTCAGCATTTCCTCCAGGATATATTTAATTACTTACTATGTAAATATATATGTGTGTGTGTATTTAAATTTTAGGGGACTCTTGATTTAATAGACTAAAATGAGGAAAGGAATGCCTTTTAAAATCAAATAGGATTTTACACATGGATAGCACCATCTTACATATGTTACAGAAATATAAAACAGCAAATGGGATTGTACGTATGCACAAAATGATTTACTGTGTTACCAAGACTATTTAACCAAGAACCAGTAAATTAAGGGTATATAATTCATAAAACCATTTAGAAAATATACTCTGTATAGAAACACAGTTTACAGAGAAACATACTTTTTGATTACTTTCAGCTAGAAACTGAATCAGAAGGCATTTTGTACAAGTTCAATAAAAAGGTTCTTTATTGGATGATTGATCTGTACAATCAGAACTCTGCCAAAATGCAAACTTTTTACCCACAGAAAGCTCACACATTCAGCAAAAAGGTGTCAAGTATTAAATCATCATGAGATGTGCTGGCACCCATCAACCATCTATCAAAATGTGCAATAAAGGTGTGATGCTTTGGAATGAAATCCTCTGAACAACCCCCCCACCTCTCCTTTCCAGAAGCTAAGTGTTTTCATTCTGGGGAGTTCAGTGACAGAATTTTACAGATGTCATTACTCAATAAAGTCAGTCAGAAATATCTATGACTTCAGTTTATCTTAACCAAACAGCAAAGTGTGTTTTGACTGAAAAGAATATATTCAATTACAAAAGCTCAACTGTAATTTAGTTTCCAACACATATTCTGTGGGTGTCTACCTCAGAGTTAGAAGATAAATCTGCTCTTAAAATTATGTATCCTTGAAAAGGCAGACAGAATCTTCTTGAAGACAAGGGTTGAAAGGATCTGACAGCCCTCACGACAAGACAGATTTGTTTCTCTCATAATATGGGAAGATCTTGTAATAAAGTGACTGTACTAAGAAGAACATGTGTTTTTAAAAAACAACATTAAAATAAAGTACAATGAGTTTCATTCTTATTTTCTATTTTCTGTAAGTCTATTTAAGCTCAAATCCATGTCAGTTCGTCAATTTTTGTTTTTACAATATTCAGAAAAGGGAATATGGTTTAGAGATTAGACTGTGGTTAGTTTAAACTGGCTGGAAGAGAAGGAAGAGAAACTGGATAGGCCTCTTTTTAAAGTAGAAAAGGGGTTTTACTGTGCATACATATATGCAGCAAGCCTTGAAATCAATACATGCACACAAAACTCAAGCAAACCAGCTTTATTTGCCAATATGGGTTTCTTTTAGTGCGGGTAATGTTTTCTCAAATTCAAAATTCAATTGAATAGGAATCTAACTAAAATTCTATTGCCCTTCCACCAAACTGAGTCAAACTGAAACTCAAAATAACAATCTTGAACTAAAATAAACTGGAGATGGAGCAATGGAGATTGCCTCATGAATATTTCCCACCAGTCTAAACCTAAGCCCATAGCCCAGGTGTTCCTTGTAACAATTCCCTTTTTTGCAGCAGCAGCTGTTTTAGTCACAGCAGATCTAGAATGGCTCCTTCCCCATAAGCTCTGTTGGCTTTCTATGCATGCTATTTCTCATGAAAACTCTTTATCACTCTAAACTAGTAGCAGTGGAGATGTGTGGAGAGTCCCTCCTAACAGAAATGGTAACATCCCAATTGCAAGAGATGAGACAACTGTGACAATTCAACAGATTGTAACATTCAAAATACTTCTACTTGGAAGTATCTACAGTTTTTTTATCCACAAACCGTTTTGCAGCTTTCTAATAAATACACAGAATGTATTCTCCAGTTGATTATAGGTAATCCGATATCTACCTGTGATCCAAAATATTCTGATTTTCTTAATTTGCATTTGGTGGGAAACCACTGCATAGTTAGTATATTAAAAGGTATAATAAAAGTTTTAAACTTTAAGACAACAATTTTGCTACTTAACAAATCTCCCTTAAAACACACAAAATAGTTTATCTTATCACTAGAGTGATATCATGTCACTACCCAGACTCTTTGTAGTCTTCAAGCAAGGTATGAAATTATAGCTTGGCCTCCAGATGAAAATGTTTTCCTACCCATGAAATCTAAGTCTGAAAAGTAGAAAGTAAACAACTCTAAACATAATGAAAAATTATCCAAATTCAGCACTCTTCTACAAATCAAGGTTTTCAGATATCTTTGAAAAGATGATATGAAAAGGAGATAGGCTATTGCTGTATTAACAAATACAGCCCAATACTGGAATGGAAGAAATTAATCTTCAGTGATATCTCAGAATAGATAAGAAGCAAAAGTAAAGCAATTAAGAACAACTAATTAAACCAAAGGTAGATTAACAACAAGATAGTCTAGTTACCTCCTGGTTGGGCTCGGAGTTGTATGTGCAGATCAATATGAAACTAATCTATGTCACAGAGCATTCATTTTCTAAGTATACATCCTCAATTTGATGGGCCATCATTGTAGTGATGGTATTTATTAATTCAGTAGGTACTTTTGAGCTCTTTGCAGTGCCTTCCTGCTGCTGCCACACACTGTTTGATCTGCCCAATTTTTTTCCAGCTGGCATCTGCATTGCTCCCAATCTCCTACTACCTTCTGACCTTCAATACTGCAGATACTCTTATCTTTCCAGTACCTTCACCTCATTGTTGCCTAGCTCTCACAAATTCACAATCTCCCTATGTATGATAAAAATGTTTTAAAGCAAATGCTGCTGCCCTCTGTTAGTTATAAGCACCTATACCAGATACCCCTTTTACAGATTGCAAAATTTCATTTAAAAAGGAAACTGATTTTTAAAAATATCCCATTAGCCTATTTAACAGAATATTGAGATTCCCTTTCTTAAAGTTTTATACTTTAAGAAAAAGACAAGGGATTTAGAGGATAGTATAAAAATATAACCCAGCTACTATATTTAGAAAGACAAATTTCTGAAAACCCACTAAAGGAAAACAATCATTCTTTTTTTTATACAAATCTATATAATGTAAAATTTTAAGAACAAACTGCTGGACCATATCAAAAGTCTATCTTGCCAGATTTTTTTCCCCATAATACCATTTGGATACTTACAGGACCAAGCAAAACATGAGCACAATACCAATTTTCTGTACAATGTCACTGAGGCATTGGTATAAAGATCTAAATTCCATATTCTGGTGGAAACATTAAATCTGAGGCAGTAGGAAGCTTAAATTTTGATTAAAACTATCTGACACTGTGGCTTTCATGTCATTCCACAGTGATCCAAACTGTTGGAAAATAATTTAAGGACTAAGGACTTTTAGAGGAAGAAACCTTCTATAACAAAGAATGTTGCAAGAGAATCAAATCAAATCAAACTTTTATTGCAGCCAGAAGAGAATATCAATAGACACATCTCCCAAGTTGTTTTAAGAAAACTGGCAGCCTGTAGTTGACAAAACAGACTAAATCCTACACTGTTATTTGCAATCTATTCTAGTGCAAAAATCAATTTAAGCTCCTATTGCTTTTTTATGTTTGATTTTCTACTTTGATAGCAAGCAGAAAAGAAAATCTGAATTAGTTTCTCTCCCTATATTTGAGGTCAGATATTGCTAGCTACTGGTGTTTTTTTTAACCCACTATCTTTTAAAAATGCTTTATTTTTATGCTCTTTTTTGCTCAAAATGTTATGCATTTTTATTGGACTTGCATAAAAGAGCAATACAGGTGGATAAGGCAGGATTTCTAAAAGTTGCAAAAGCTACAAAGATCTTGCTTTCCCACAAACCATGGGATGATGATGGAGTAATGCTGGATTCCCGGTTTGTTTGAATATGTGGGTAGATGCCCCAGGAAGGTTCTACTTTTAGTTTTTATTCTGTTACTGTTTTGTTTTATTAGTCTGATGGCCACGCAGGATTGCATTACCTAAAATGGCTGGTTATATAAATATTTAAAGTAAATATGTATAAAATATATAACGGGCTTTTCATTGCACTAGATACCAAATTACCACTAGTACTGAGATAGTGGTCTTATGAATTTCTGTCCAGAAAAAATCCACCTACGAGGTTGAATTTAAACATCTTTTCTGATTCTGTTAAGACAAAATAACAACATGGCTAATATCTATCAATGCGGTTCCGCTCTAGATCACATAATCTTTTTTCATGCTTACATTTATTGAAACTTTCCCTATAATCTAAATCAATAAATGGAAGAAAGCATTTGGAGATGTAGGTTTTTACTTACGATCAATCTCTACTGATTAGTGTTACTGAAGCATATTTCAGTTGTTATCCTTTTGATGTTTTCATCCTTTATTGCTGTGGTATACTGCTTGGGGCCATTTTGGAGCAGAAAAATAGCACAAGCAAAGAAATACTACAAATAAATAAATAAATAAACAAATCGCTTTGACTGCACTGATGCAATATATATTTCTTACAGGGCAATTTACAGCTCTCTAGAGTAACCCTATCTCCTATCCAAAAGTGATGAACTATACCATCAGTTGCACTCAGGTCTAGCTTTTCGTATTTCATATCTATTGTTAAACTTCATAGGAATGATCTATGAGCTAAACTGAGAAGCTATTAAAAGCTACACTTGACAGATGGAAGTTGAACTGAGATGTTGACATTCATGGGTCTTCTTAGCCATAACTAGTAAAATGCCTATACCTTTTCCATCAGATCATTTTTCATTTTCAGAGCACTTGTAGCAAACTCAGTTGGGACTCTTGAAAACTACCTGTGGGAGGAAAAATCTCTACACTGCTGAGGCAGCATAGTAAAAGCATAATCCCACCTTCTTTGATAATCTATAACAGCAGTCATAACACTAGGAGTAGGATCTGGACCAATCTACCTAATTATGGAGATACTCCATACTAGGAATAATATATTATTTTTTCCAAAGAAAATATTTTCTCCTCGGAGTCAGTTCAATAATATTTCAGACAATAGTTCTCCAAGCTTCCTCTGTGGCAACCAGTAAATACTTCTACAGCTTTAGAAATTATGTTATAAAGAAGACAGTGACTTTTGGCATGCATAACTGTTTCCCTAACTGGCATACTCTATATTAAGAGAGGTCTGTATACAATTCCATAATCTCCAGGCAATATGGCTGCATTTGGGTGCTTTTGGGTGCGATAGCCAGAATACAATATGTTGATTTTCTCTGATTTTTCTACAGATTGAGAAGCTAGAGGGCAGCAAGTTGCTCAAAATCAGGGGTGTCAAGCCTGTGATATGTTGTCATGCAACATATCACAATTTTTTCCCCCTTCACTAAACCAGGGGTGGGCACGGCCAGCACGTGATGCATCCAGCACAAGGGCTGCGAGTTTGACACCCCTACTCAAGCCCATTCAACGAAGTCTTTTCTTTAAAATGAATCTGAATCTCTTGTACTCGACTTACTACTGCATCTAGTCTATCCTCTGCTGGTGTCTATAATTTGTGTTTACTAAAATTTCAGCATTCTCTGGAAAACTGTATGATTCCACATGTATGTATGAACTAATGAAACATTTTGCATTTCTTAGATAGCAAATGTATTGTTCTGTATCCCCACCACTTTTTCCTTTTAAGATGAAGTTTTCCAACAATTTGATCTTGAATCTTGTTATTGCTATCATATTACATATGTTCTTTCTTCAGACTTAAATCAAAATAAAAAACAAAGGAAGCACTTTTTAGCCACTGGGATTAGATCATAATAACAGTGTTCCACACAATGATTTAGATGTATCTTCAGTTTTTTTACCAAAAAACTTTATTATTTTGCTCTTTGTACTAATATTTTGTATGCCTTTGCTAAATGGTTGATTCAATCTATTCCAATCTTTTATCACTTGTAAAGGTTTGACCTAATTTGACTCTTTAAGTGATAATGGATAAGGATGATGTAATATTAAATATGTCAATGAAAATCAGTTTTCAACAGGAGCTTATTAATGCTATGAGTCTAATGTATTATCTATTTACTGTTAGATTAGAACTTAAAAATCAGAAAATGTAAGCACTTCATCTGTATAGCTATAGGTTGCATCTTCATGTTAGCCAACTGAAACCGGATTGAAGACACTTGAATATAGAGTGTTTTTCTTGGGTGAGTAAGAAATACTTTGATTTGGCATCAATGGAGAGTACCAGTGTCACAGTAGTAGATAAAAATCATAGGATTTGGTTCCAATGAACTTATGCTTGAGGTAGAGGGACATATCTTGTCTGGGCTCAGAGGTCAGGCTAAGTCAGCCTTCATTTGATGGGAGAGTACTGGAAATACTAAGGCTGTAGGCTAAACTGGGAAGCTTGAAGACAGTGACAAACCATTTCCAAAAAAGAAAAGTATATGGTTATGACTATGAAATTGCTCAGATTCAAGCTTCACTCCAAGGAGATATAGACAGTTATAAATATCTTCAGCTTACTTCCTTGTGGGCTTGCATTTGTTATTCTGCTTTATTCGGCACCGTATTGGGTTACCTGGCCACTCTTTTTTTTTTCTTTTAAGCTCAGAGACCACAAACTCCTTTTTCTGCTCTAGCTGCCTGAAGCTAGCACAGTGATGTATTTTTCCCATTAGCGTATCATCCAAAGCAATGATGCAAACTTATCTAAGTGACAGAAAGATGGTGATTATTCTAAACTGAGCATTCTTCTAAAATCTTTCTCAAGGGTGCTAAAGGGTTTAGCCCCGGAGCTCACTATTAGTCCAGAACCTGAAGTACTTATTAAGCAATGATGCATGGAGGGAAAGACGTTTGTGCATTTAGATTCTCTTTTCCACAAAAAAAGACCTTAATTCTGTATTATAAGGACTTGCAATTTCTTATTATGACTTTAGGCAGTGTAAAACGGCACTAAAATGTATACTCTTAAAAACAAACCAATCTAAAATAATAAAACCTCCAGTACAATTGAGATAAAACCTGGCAATACAAGTCTTTTCATAAAATTGCAAAAAAATAAAGTTTAAAAGAAGCACATTGAATTGGGCCTAGAAATGAACAACCAATTTAGAACATGAAGAATAAAATGATAGCTAACTGGGACAGACATTGTGTATTGGTCCTATTTTGGGCTAACTAAAGTCTGAGGTAATTTTCAGAGGCATTCCCACATATAACACACTGCAGCAATCCAATAGCAGTGATAGGTATGTTGGGTGGGATTAAGTTACAATATATTAATGGCTGTACTGGTCTTCAATGCTAAGGACTTAGCAGCTTCCTCCCATACACTAAAAAGAATTAGTTTTAAACACATGCATTTGAGATCAAAAAGATGCATATGAAATTTCAGAAGACAATACCGCACATCGAAGCAACTCAGATTCTATAGAGTTGGGGAAATGTAAGAGAAGAACAGAGAATAATCAATTTGAAAGACTACCCATTTTCTATTTAACATTCAAAATATATGAAAGCACTTTAAAACATCTATTATTTGATGCAATTATCCTAATCTTGAATAGAATGCATTAACTTTATGAGAAGTTTTATTGTAATAATGACTAATGTCGTAGAAGTGGCAAATTATTTCAGAGGGCTCATTTGCCTTCTGAAGTAGGCTACAATTAACAAGCAGGGACAACCTGCTTTAAAACTAAAATAAATAGATCAATATTTCTGCTTGGTTTTCTCATGTTAGGATGCTACATTTCCCTACAGACTATGTGGCAGGACAAAAATAAATAAACACTTAAATAGCGAAAAAGTATTTAAAAGGGTATAAATCATACTATAGATGAGCACATCAAGATGACATGCATGTTTATACTTAATGTTTCCAAGTAAAGGTTCTTGATATAGTACATAATAATAAATAATCTCCTAATCCTATAATGCATTGTCAAAGATCAAAAGGCGTCCAAAGGTTATACACTGAAGTTATTCAGGTAGTGCTGCCAAATGGTTATTCATCCACAGAAGCAAGTTTACCCACAGATCTGGAACACAACCTTCAAAAACCAAAAATGTAATATGAATTATGATCCAAATCCCAGCCTACCTTGTATAGGTAGTTTTTGGCTTACAACCATTCATTTAGTGACTGCTCAACATTGCAATAGCATTGAAAATAGGGAAGTATGATCATTTTTCACACTTATGACTGTTGTAGCATCCCCATGGTCACATGAGTTTGGCTGCTTGGCAACTGGCATGTATTTATGACAGTGTCTGAACACCTTTTGCAACCTTCCAACAAGCAAAGTCAATGGGGAAGCAAGGTTTGTTTAACAACCGTGTTACTAACTTAACAACTGTAGTGATTCACTTAACAACTGTGACAAGAAAAGTCTCAAAATGGAGCAAAACTCACCCAGCAACTGTCTGGTTTAGCAATTTATGGCTTAATTATGGTCCTAGGTCAAGGACTGCCTAGACCAGTGATGGCAAACCTTTTAGAGACCGAGTGCCCAAACCGCAAGTTTCTCTCTTGCATGTGCATGCGCACACCAGAGCTGAAGACCAGTGGTGTGATGGGGCGTTACAACATCTGCAGTTCTGCAAAAAAAGGAACTGACATCTGGGAGGCAAGATCTTTTTCTTTTGTGAGAAGTTGGAATTGATTAACTTTTTTTTTTAGTCCCACAAACTTCTGTTTCCCTGCAAACGATGGTGAGTCACGCCGCAGAGAAATGTGGTAGAGCTAGGCTGGGGTGATGGTGTGCGTGCCCATGCCCACAGAGAGGGCTCTGAGTGCCACCTTTGGCACGTGTGCCATAGGTTCGCCACCACTAGCCTAGAAACATGTGCCCATTATGCCTGCAGAAACCTACAAGCTAATTCAAAGTCATAGCAAATTATAGGATGTAGACAATGAAAAATGCAGGTGCTGAACAGGTTGAATGGGTTGTCATGTTGGCACGCATAAAATTGGGTGGTAGATCCCAACAGAGCTTGCGTTATTTTAAATGGCAACTGAAAATCAAGTATCAACACTAGAAATCTAAAACAGATGTTTTGCACATATAACGCGATTCTCTTTGTAATGGAGCGTCACCCCGATAATCCATTAAACCCCAGCCTTGTTAATTTTTTAGTTTTCTGAATTTTTTAACTTTGATTTTCATTTTTAACCTACATATTTTAACATGTTCTTAATTCTGTTTTTACCAGAGCTTTTAGTCGTGTGTTGATATTGCTTCATTATGTTGTTGTAAGGGCGCGGTGGCTCAGTGGCTAAGACACTGAACTTGCCAATCAGAAAGGTCAGCAGTTCAGTGGTTCAAATCCCTGGCACCGCATAATGGAGTGAGCTCCCATTACTTCCCCAGCTTCTGCCAACCTAGCAGTTTGAAAGCATGTAAAAATGCAAGTAGAAAAATAGGAACCACCTTGGTGGGAAGGTAACACATTTGTGTGCACATTTGACATTTAGTCATGCCAGCCACATGACCACGAAATCATCATCAGACAGTACTCTTTGACTTAGAAATGGAGATGAGCACCGCCCCCTAGAGTCAGGAACAACTAGCATGTATGTGTGAGGGGAACCTTTACCTTTATGTTTTTGTAAACCACAGAGTTACTTAGATGAGATGGGCAGTATAGAAATGTAATAATATTTAATGCAGTTGTACTGGATGCTGAATGCATCATGATTAGCATCGTCATGATGAGCATCATTCTATTCTAAAAGCTCATAGTCTACTTTCCATTTAAAATGACCACTGGTGTTGTCTTTTATTATATTTCAATATACCTGTAACTTTAAAATATTTTTCACAATTGGTTACCTGAAGGGATTTCATCTTAGCACAATCATATTTCATTTGTACCTCAGACTCAAGACTAGTCTTTCCCCCCACAAGATGCTGAGTCAAGCATTTTTATCCTGGAATGTAGTGAGAACATTTGTTTCACTACATAGAAAATTGGGTTTTCAGAAGCAATAAACTCTAATGCCTTGAATGAAACTAAAGACAAATACATCTGGGATTTCCTTGAAAGTACGATACTTACCCTGGCATAACACCAGGAGGAATGACAAGCATTAGTTTAAGTTGTGCCTCATGGAAAGCTTCAGAGAAGTGAGTGAGCAAGTGAATCAGATCCCTGTTAAAACAGATAAAACATTAGCTCTGTGAGTCAAGGAACAAAAGAAAGAACATCCACTGATTTTTCAGTTTCTCAGTTTTAAACCTGCATTCAAGCCAGGAAATATTATTTTCCAAAACTAAACGTCTAGCCGTGCAACATCCTTAATTCCTTTACAAGCTGACTCAAAAGACGACACTAATAAAGGAGAATTTTTCAAAAGCACCTTGGACTTCATTTGCTTTTTCTTGAAGATGTTCTGAGGAAGTGAAGAACTGAAGAAGTTTCTTGGATGAGAGTTGAGCAAAAACAAAGGAAATCTAGTTGCCTTTTAAAAAAGCACCTTTGGGACAACTGGAACCCGGAGTACTGAGAATCTCCAGAGACAATAAAGGAAAATATTTGTAACTCAATGTTGAAATGAGGAGTCTTGGTACCTTCTGAGCTTGGTTGTTTTCTTGAAGACAGTTCATTGCCCAAATTAGGTAACATCATCAGTGTTAGTAAGGAGTGGGGTTTGCTCTCTGTTTATATTCTAGTGACTTGCCCAGTCAGTGTTGGCTGGGGTGGTCTTATTCTTTGGTTGGGCTGTTTTACTGTTGCCTTGTCTGGCAGTTCCTTGATTGAGGTATTGTTTACTTGATTGTTGGCCTGACCTTAATATTGGGAGTTAATATATGGTCCTCTGGATGATCAAGTAAAAAAAAAAAGGTGTAGGATCAGCGATTTAAAATTCACATAGTTTTGTATACAGTGGTACCTCTACATACGAAACGCTCTAGTTACAAAATTTTCGACTTACGAAGAGCGTCTTCAAGAAAATA